>BMAW01006656.1:27411-62105 GCA_019974015.1 Nephila pilipes
TTTGATGCCCACGCCTGAGAAATTATTTTATAGATCCATATACCTTACATCATATTTACAAATCCTCTCTTTCAAATATATATATATATATATATATATATATGTGTGTGTGTGTGTGTGTGTGTAAAGATTCAGAGTAATAACTACTTATTACACACACATACAGTTTATTTGCTGATGTAGGACAGAACATAAAAACACAAAACAAATTGATTAAACTAGCATAATCACAGATTTAATGACCAGCACAATATAACGTCCAGCACAATTTCCTGAACCGTCTTGTTCAGCGTTTAGCTCCTTCTCCGTCTACGTCACATCTCACTACTCCGAATATCTCTCGAAGAGCTAGGTGGCTCTCTGGGAGCATCATGGCTGTCTTCCGGGAGGGTAGATCAGCAAGTCTTAGATCCCCTGTATGTATGTATGTATATATATATATCAGAAAAGCAACATGCATTTATTTTTAAAACAAAATTACCAAGATGGTAATGTTGCAGTGAGACGACAAGGTGCGCTGAATTCTATTTGATGAGTTACTTTTCCATTCCGGCCGAGCCCCATTTTCTTACTCTATAGAATCCTACCTCGTTTTAAAGAGTCTAGGGTTTTCCTGGATTCAGTAACAAAACGGATTTTTAGAAGATGAGATTTAATTAAACCATATATTATTGTACTGCATTTACTAAGTTCAAATAGAACTATTGTTTATACATATTAAAGAGCTATCAGATCGCACGTCTTTCTCTGTTGATGGCACTCCTCCGTCTAGCTTGCGCTTGCCGTGCTTGCGCTTTTATCCCCCCCCCCCAAAAAAATGGCGTCATCTAGTGTTGGAAGGCGTCTCAAAATGAAAATATCCTACAGCTATACATATATATCTTAAATACACAAAATATAGCTACTATTCATACTATCCGATCAATATATATGCCCGTAGTGACCTATAGTCACGACTTCGAACTAATGGCTGATGTTGATCAGTCGATTCGTGAGTACGAATCCCGATTCCATTAAGGTTTGTCGGTCACCAGGCTACTGCGGCCTTTCATTACGGACTCATCGTGCAAAAGATACATGTTAGATTTGTCGTAGTTCAAAGGCCTCGCGTTGAGTTGGTGCGTAAGTTTGGACATAGGACCAAATATATGGCGGGAAAAATTTTGAAAAAAGTTTTAGCATGCTCGATTCACAAAGTGCATTATAAAGGAAGACTACTGCGTCAAAAAAATGTTTGATGTATGCATATGAATTTGTAAGTTTTTCAAAATATATTTCAATTCGGTTTATAAGAAATTAAGCATTCTCCTTTTCTAGCCAACCTTCGTACAAAAATAATTAAAGGTTACGATAACTTAGCAGTCATGGTCGCAAACTTGGGAACGACGTTATTTCCTTCGAGCTGTAGGTTCGAGTCCTGCCTTCGATGTCATTAAACACCTTCCGTGTCATGGAATTGATACGTGTTAAATTTCTATATATATCGAGGCTCCAAATCCTCTCGTGGTGTGTATGTTTGAAGAGGAAGGTGCAAACTCTTCCGCGTCATCTGAATGAGGTTCAAAATTACAAGTCTCGTTGCCAATAGCCCTTATGTTGCTTGAAAGTGCAACGTTAATAAACATCAATCAATCAATTAATAAACTGTTGAATATGTGTTAGAAATCATTGTTATTCGCTATATGTTCAACAAATGGTTGCTAATCAGTGAATATTTCTTATAAATAATTATTCACTGTGTACACATATGCAATCTATAGTTATTGGGCGACGTAGTTTATTACAAACAGTTACTTTTCGTTGCATATATCACATATGTTACCAGCCATCACTTTCGTATTACACTATCTACGTAAAATGCATGCTTAACAGCTATTATACGGAACTGTGTGCATATCTCTGGTCTACATTAAATTTAATCACTTACAACATATCCACAAAAAGGAAGGGAGGGAGAAATAGTCAAGATCAGAAGATACTCTCAGAGATAGAATTTTGCTTCTTTTTTTGCTTCTGATACAAACCAAACGCCTGATTTGAATACCTGTTCTTTTAAAAGACTTGTTCCGAGACGATGCGCCTAACGGAACGTTATCAGAGGGATTAATCAGAGCGATTAAGCGAACGGGACGTCCCCGTGCATTACATACCGTTTTGGTGCAGATAAAAGCTTCTCAATGGGCCAGACACAGCGGGAGGAAAGTGATTTGTGGCGCTCGTAAACCTCCCAGTCTGAAAGATGCTCCATCAAAATGGCCTCTGTTTTACGAATCTTCAAGGAGTGGGTATTTTTAATCGGCTCCGTGGTAACCTTCCAGGCGTATAAACACCAATCCGTCATGTGTTTGCGCTCATGAAGAGAGGGGGGAAAAATCGTTTTATTCGACAAATAAGTTTAATTTTGGGTTGTCACTCGTACTTTAGTATGATCTGTCGTCGTAGCACAAAAAAAAAAAAAAAAAAGAACTTCCAAAAGTTCTATGCAAAGTTTTGCAAAGAGCAGATTTAGCCACCCAAATTGCGGTTTTTTTTGTTTTTTTTTTGTAATTATTATTAACTTACTCAATTAAATATAAGAATTAAAGTAAACGATGAAACATCGAGAAATGGTCAATAGTACACTTTTCCGATTTTAAAATTAAAGGAAATGATAAATTATTAAATTGAATATATTTAAGCTAAATGTAATTAAAATTAAAGCAAACGATAAGTTATTAAATTGAATATTACATCAGCTACATGTAATTAAAATTAAAGCAAACGATAAATTATTAAATTGAATATTACATCAGCTACATCTAATTAAAATGATAGCAAGCGATAAATTATTAAAATGAATATACTTAAGCTGAATGTATTAAAAACTAAAGCAAAGGATACAAATTGAAAAGGGATCTGGAACGCCAAAAGTGATCCGTCTAAAACAATAGCCCGTTGGGTGGCTAAAAAATGTCTCACAGCTGCCTTAAAATTCTGAATCATATTATTTACTTTCAGTCATACCTTGATTCCAGTTTACATATGATTTAAGGTAATACATAAATCGATAAGTAAATGAAATGCTTAATTTTTATATTTGTTTCACTTGAATCCAATAAAAAAAATTGAGGGAAATTTATTACGACACATTTTTGAAAATTGAGTTCATTAGTGGTGAAAGCAGGTACTAGACATTTATAGCGCATATTTTATTTGAATTCAATAAAAAATTAAGGAGAAATTTATTATGACGTATTTTTGAAAATTAAGTTCATTGCTGGTGAAACCAAACATCAAATATATTTGCAAAAACAAGATAAATTTTTGAAAGAGGACAAGTGCGAAATTTTTGGGTTAATTAATAGCCCCCTTGGATGGATCAAAATTGAAAGAAAAATTTTTGGAAACCGTTCTTTGAGAAGGAATACTAGGGAGGGGTGGTGGATGTTTAGTAATAATAATTTCTTATGAAATGGTTAGTAAATAAATGTATAGGAGGATCTTAAGACTGCTTTTGCATAATATTAGGTGATACGATTTAGCCTCAGCTCCTTTTTTTTTTTTTCAGATTGAAAAGTCCGCTGATACTAACAGTAATTTCTGTTGTTTTAAGAGTAATCCATTTTGTTCAAATTGAAATAAAATAATTACATTTTTAATCTTAGTTCAAATATTTATTTTCTCTGTTTACTTCAAACGTGTAGTGAAAAATGTTTACTGCGAGAATGATTGATACTAAAAAAATTGTTGAACAAATCAGTACGAAAATTTACGCATTTTCTTTTCTTTTCACATGAAACAAAAATAACTTATCACGGAAAGATTTCGCTTCTCAAAACCAAAATTTTTGGCTTATTTTTTTTCTTCTTCTTAAGACCGTACAGAATAAACAATACCTGTAATTGTTACCATGATAGAACAACATATCCATCCTCAAACCTGCCAAAAAAAATATTTTTTTTTTTTTTTGTGTTTTTTATATCAAATACGTACAATATTATCTGATGTGTATATAATACAGCTAATATGATGTTGTAGATAATATATTTTTATACATATATCCTTGTAGTTTAGGTTTTTTTTCCGGAGAACTGAGTAAAAGGTAGATTTCTAGGAAGGAGATGACTTTGAAGAAAAAAATGCAAATTTTTAGCAAGTAGACGGTTTCGCAAGATACCTATTAGGGAAACTTCCCCAAACTAAGATCTGAAGTTTCTTTCTGACTTTATATTTAAGTCTCCAACTCCTTTCTAATCAAATGAAACGTCATTGTGTGAATTAGGTAAGCTGTAGAAGTGTAGTGAATAGATATTATCAAACCGTATAAAAGCGACTGAGAAAGATTTCAGAGTGATAGACAAGTTACGGTAATAAAAAAATTGCAGCTGTTGAACAATAGAAAAAGTTGTTTCGTTAGTCTGTCATTATTTGGCTCTTGCGCCACATTTCAATTTAATATATTAAACCTAAGTGACCAAACGCAAATTGAGAAAAACGAGATAATTATTTGTTGTCAATGCAGAATAACCAAGGTCGCTCTCTCGAGAGTTCCCTCCTAACTCGTGGTCCTAATTTACTCGTATGATTTAAACAGGAAATCTGTTACCAATCCCTTCGGTGTTGATTTCAGGACTGTCTTTGATAGTATCCACGTAGATTAATCCAGTTAGGAGATTTCAGTTCAGTTCGCAAAACTAACAGTATAACTTTAAGCTCAATAACAATGTCCGGGGTGCCAATCCTTATAATCTATCTCTCTTCTCTTTTCCATCAGTTGCATATAATTTCTATATTAATATGTCAAAATCACTTCACTTCATTTCTACTTTCATCTAATTTACCTAATTTCGATTCATTTAAGTTGACAAGAAATTGTGATATTATGCAACTTAAATTGATAAAAGTCCACTAGGTTAATGAAGAGAAAATCGCGAAAAGAGCAACGTCACACAGTGAGAAGACTTTGAAGAGTACGCGGGAGTTATTTGCAAGTCTGTGTGTCTTATAGGGACTGGGACCCGACGCTGTTTGATAGAAGTCCAAAAAGGTTCAGAGTTGGAGTTATTCGTAATTTTGCAAAAATTTAGGAAATTTTTCTTTTTTTAAAAAAAAAAAAATACAACTATGTAGAAAATATTAAGAAGAAACCCAATTGAAATTGAAATTAAATTTTTTTCTGTTAGAAAAATTTGTCGAAAAATTAATATATACGTCAAGGAAAAAAACTCATTTTGAACATGCGTATGAACCAAGATAACCAGCCTTAGTTCCTTGCCAGTTCCTCTCCCCAATCACCTTAAAATTCGATTCAGCAGAATCAAGCCACCATAGTTTTGGTCTTTCATTTTTTCTCCCCCCACCCCTTTTATTAAAGGGCTTTGCAACAAAAATCTCCTTTATTGGATTTCTCTCATCCATTTTAACAATTTGACAAGCTCAGTTTTTTCGCATTAAAAGTTACTTTTAATGATATCAGCTTTATTGAAAATTCTTTAAATTTTAGAATTAAAATACCTTCTCCAGAGGCCATAATCTTGGACGCAACCGAAAGCACTTCTGAGAACTTTTTTCTCCAAAACTGAATTTCGTATTCTTTATTTTTAGTTGAGAGACCAAGATTTCAATCCATACATTTGGGCTGTCTAATGAGAGTCTTACAAATAAGAAACTTTATTTTTCTGTTGAGAAAACTGGACTTTACTTGTAAAGAGTAGCATTCAAAAACGTTTAGTTGACCCATGAAATACGGTGTGTTAACCATACATCCAAGGTAAAAAAAACAGGGTACAATTTCATACTCTTGAAAGCCAGTTTTTAAATGTTTGGGTGTATCGCTTGATGGCACACTTTTTCTCATCACACACGTGTGGGTGGGTGTCTGTTTTTTAAGTTTAAGGGTCCTGCGCCCCCCCCCCCAACCCTTTCGGGACGAACGTACCAAATATGCATCTCTTGAGAATAAGCTCAAGAGCCGAATGATGAACATTCCTTTTCTACGGTGGAACGTTTTCCAAATATCTCCAGAAGGCATACTGTGTCCATTACTTTTGAACTGATTAGTAGTTTTAAGATCTTGACCTTCAGTTTGATCACAGTCTGTCTTAATTTAGTATTTTGCTCACCAGCTGTTGAGGAGGAGGAAGGAAAGCGCAATGTAAACAAACTGAACTCGGCTCTTTGAATTTCCATGTGATGTACATTCGTGTTTCTAGTTTTTCACCGAATGTTTTCTCATTGGATTTTGCTATGTATTTTTTTTATTTATTTCTTTTTAGAACTGTATCGTCAGTACCGTTTGACTTTGCGTTGCTTTTGAATGTATTTCGTTTACTTCTCTTTTTATTTCGGTAAGCTTTGACTCCTGCTTATCATCGCGAAAAAACGTTTTTTTTATCAGAAGAATATACTCACCATCCAATTAATGATGAGAGTGCGATTAATTTTCTAAAAGGTTTAAAAGGAATGTTTCTAGTGATTCTGATGCGGACATTTTGTCAGAGACGGACAAAAGAGGACTTTGCGTTTCTCAGCACTTCAAAAATTACCACTCTCGGTCTTCACATTAAGTTTTGTTACTTCTCGTAAATAATCTCTATTGTATATTTTTTTAATTAATTTTGAAGTTTGTTGATGTTTCTGTCAGTAATAATTTCAATAGCGTTTCTGAAAACTATTTCTCAAATTAAGCACTTCCTTACATACATTTTTCTGTAAATTAAAGGAAAAAGATTATTAAAAATGCTAATTTTACGTTATGTAACAGCTTAATAAATAATCTAAAATTTTATCAAAAATTACAGCATTAGGACGAAAACTTTTTTTTCTTCTAAAGTTAGGCTTAGTGACGCAAGACGCCCCCCCATCCCCCCGTGCGAAGGTTTCCTTCGATTTTTCTCCATCTCCAGGGAATGAATGTCTTACGCTAAGGTGTGCCATCTCGAAAGGGTTAAAGGGATATGCATTGTTTTCAATAAATGCCTAATTTAGTTACAATGAGGTTTATTCAATCACCTACTTTTTCCTGAATTTGGACTCTGTTTGAAACGTACTTACTGCTAACGAGAGAAAAACTGAAGCAAGAGATGACAGGTTGCTTCGAAGACGTCTCCAACAGGAAGAAAAAGGTCAGGTGAGATCTTGACTTCGATTGAGAAGGGAAATGCCGATGCTCGTAAAATCTTTTTAAGAGGCCGTAAATCAAAAAGGGTGATTTCGTGCCTTCTCTCTTCTGTCCCTCCTCCCACTCGAGGTACCCTCAAAAGGGGGAGGCAACTTTCCCACCAGTGGAGAGTGCGTTTGGTTGTTCTCGGCAGAGATGGCTTCGAAAAACCGATTTCGTCAACTGTTCCCCGGTAATTTTTATTTTTTTGGAAACGTTGTTAGGTATTTCAGAAAGATCTTGCGAATCGATGATTTTGGTTTAAATGGTGTGCATTTAAATAGGTACAAGGTATTTAAAGTATCCTCAAAAAGAAATAATGAAAAAAAAAAACACGCAAAGTAAAATAAAAAATGGTCTTTGCTATTTTCATTTTAACACGAACATATACTTTTTTGTTACATTCTCGAAAAAGAAGAATTGTTCAAAAGGAATATTAATTCACTTTAAGTAAGCGCCCTTCCAAGCCCCAGACTCCTCAAAACCAATTTCTATCAAAAAAAGAAGATTCCCTTTTCCAGCTTCTAGTTCACTTTTATTTTCTCAAACAAAACATTCCAAAGAACAAAAACAACGCCAATGTTAAGAATAGATGATTCTGCCATAAAAATCAATTACTAAATAAAAGTGAAAAAAGTTCTATGCAAAAGTTTTGCAATCCCAAGATTACCCTCCCAAAGTGGACTATTTTTTTTTTATAATTACTCCTAAATTATGGTAATTAAATATAATAATTAAAGTAAGCGACGAAATATCGAGAAATGGACAATAATAAACTTTTCCGATATTAAAATTAAAGGAAATAATAAATTATTAAAATGAATATATTTAAGCTAAATATATTTAAAATTGAAACAAACGATAAGAAATTGAAAAGTTATCTGGTTTCGCCAAAAGTGATCCAACATAAACAATAGCCCCTCCAGTGGCTAATTAAATATTCAAAAAAATAACAGCAAACGATAAATTATTAAAGTAGACAATAATGTTCTGCATGGGTTGTAAAATAAAAGCAGACGATATAATATATATAATTAAATTTTATTAAGGATAAAATAAAATGTTTAAGTATTTCTAAGAATAGTTGAGTTATAACCTTATTTCTTATATATTATTCTTAAGAATTCTGTATATAGAATTCTGTCACCTGTTGTTATACGTTTATTTTTACCTTTAAAAGACCGTTATTGTAGAACTAAGCAGATTTAACTCTATCTTCACGAATAGCAGTAATTTACAACATTATATTCACAGAAATAAATTAATATACAGAATAAATTTTTTCTAGGTATATCTCGGTTATTTCTTAATAATGATTAAAACCGTACAATACTGTCTTTTACATTTGTCTTTAAAAACACGACTTATTTTAAAATATGTTCATAGAAAGAAATTTGTAACAGACTGAGGGGAAAAAAGTTACATCCAAACTGTTAAGACTCTAAATGGTGATAACCACTTTTCAGACATGAAATACGACTTTACGATCCGGTCTTACTTTACCTGATATGTGCTACGAGTGTCAACATTCTCCTTTAAAACGCCTCAATCCTTCACTTGACTCCAGCTGTCATCTCTTGTCCGTTTATAAAGGAATATTTACGAGTGTAGTGAACTTGCTTCGAAAAATATCAGAGTTTAAATCTGATGCGAGAATAATCGAAACGATGAGAAATGTAATGAGGATAAGAAATATTTAATATATTTTTAACTTGGTGATCTTTAATTTAGGTCAGACTTAGAACGTGAGATACAATTTCATAATTACAATCGGTTACTTTTATCAAGTTTCTTACTTGAAAGCAATGACTTTAATGAAAGTTTTTTGACTTTATAAAGTAATTTTTTACTTCAAAATTACTGTCTTGAAATGTGTGGATTATTCATACAGCAATATTTGGGAAATCGATACTAAGTTTAAATTAGTTTCCAATCATAATGTGTGTGTGTGTATATATATATATATATATATATATATATATATATATATATATATATATGTGTGTGTGTGTGTGTGTGTGTGTGTAATGTAATGTAAAGGACTATCTTTTAAATAGTACTATTGACTTAATTTTTAAAATGACAGTCGAAGCCAATTTCATTTTCATAGAATTATTTTTTTGTTGCGCAGAGAGAGACTATTTCCACACGGCGGGAATTACACAACTCCACTGTTGGATACAGATTATGAGAGCACGAGTGGAAAAGCATTTCACTTTATACGTCAGAGACCATGTGGTACGGATGGAGGGATTTCAAGGGAATCTAAGTGTAGGCTTAAAGTCTGGTAGGGATCATCCCTATCAATCTGGAACGTGGGGAAAAGCTGACTTTGCAAATTTTAAGAGCGCGTGATTGCATAAATTAAAGTTAAAAAGGAATCGTGTCCGGAAATAAGAATGAACACTATCTTTTAAAGGTGAGGATGGGAAAAATTAGGAAATTAAATTGTTGTATGAAACTAATAGGAATTAAAGTTAAACACACACACACACACACACACATATATATATATATTACACACACACATATATATATATATTACACACACACACATATATATATATATTACACACACACACATATATATATATTACACACACACACACATATATATATATATAATTGAAATTGGGTTTGCTAATTTCTTTTTAACATTTGCTAACGTTTTTTTTTCCTTCTTAAGTTTTCGAAAAAGAAGAACTATTCAAAACGAATATTAATTAGCGTAAAATAAGCGTATTTTCGAATACCTGGCTCCACAGAAGCAATTACAATCAAGAAAAGCAAATGCCTTCTTCAAATACCTAAGATATTTTTATTTTTCTATGCACGTCGTTTTAAAAAATCAAAATAGTTCTGCCATGAAAATCAATTATTAAGACCTCCATCTACGCGCCATTTTGATTTCGTGGACGTAATGTTAATCCTACATTACCATTTTAATTCTCCCTATTTAACTAGACTTCGTTATTTTTTTCTCTTTCGAATGCACTTCATTGCATTCAAATAGATTATATAGTTAAATAGGGAGAATTAAAGTCGAAATTCAGTAGGATTACCATTAAGTCCACGAAATCAAAATAGCGGGTAAACGGAAGTCATAAATTAAGTATTAAAATAAGAGCACATAATAAATTGTTAAAATAGACAACGATATTCAGTTCGGTGATAAAATAAAGGAAGACGACGAAATATTGAATTAAATATACCTTATCAATGTAAATACACCCTAAGCAAAGTAAATGTAATGCATTAAAATATCAATCTTTTGAACCTAACACCATGTATATTTCATTTTATGCTCACGAAATTGCGTTGACCCCATTTTCTCCAAACAACATCATGTCAGCATATGTTAATTAACAGGTTGCCACTAATAAAAAAAAAAAAAAAAGAAAAAAAAAGAAATTCGTGACTCTATTAAGGTTTAAATCGTCGAATTCAGAATAACTACTCAGAATTCAGAACAATAGTTAAGAATCCTGAGACCCCTAAAATATTACTTGATCGCATAGAAAATGGCATCACTGGAAAAAAGTTCTATAAAAAATTAATAAATAATTTTTTAAAGAAAGTACTTAGGTAATTTACATTTTTATAAAATGATTAAATATAATCATAACCACATTCAGGTGAATCACCGTCTGACGCTTAAAATATAAATTTGAGTTATTAAGCAATAGAATTATTTACGATGCAAAAAAATTTATTTGTAAGACACATGTTTCATTTTTTATTATCGCCTTAAGTAAAGAATAAACAATTAATTTAGAACACTTTGGGGAAAAGAAGACTGTTCCAAATATTTATGTTAAATCGTGCATTTTGACACTTCTATTGATTTGTCACAACGTGTTCTTAAAAAACTAAGGAATGTTCGAAAAATACGCAGTTTGTAGCTCCGACACGTAACTTAGGGATCAGTTTGCATTAAGTCATAAGAAGAAAAAAAAAAATGGTTTACTTTTTATATGCGATAAAAATCGACCGATTGAAGTGGAAATTTAATGTATATTAAAACACGTATTAAGTATATTAAACACGTATTAAAGTATTTAAAGTAATTTTCTACAAAATAGTGAAATCAAAATATAGCAATACTGTTCGGTCAGTGGCTGCCAAGCTTTATGTAATTTCGACTCGTTTTAGATTTTTTGAAAATGTTCATGAACTCATTCCCCATATAACTACATAATTAAAAAGCTTGAAATTTTTCATTTATTAATTTTTACTTCCTGTTTTTTAAGAATTAAAAATATTTCAGTGGATAGTTGCACTATAAACAAGCACCATCAGTTTTCGAACAATTTGGTGAAACTGTTATATTGGTATAGATATTGGTGTATTCGTGTAATTACACAATACTTAGCTAATGAAAGAAAGAAGAGAAAAAAAAAGCCATCACATTTGCTTTTTAATATTTTTTTAATCCTTATTTTGAAAAATTTATAAGTTTTACGCATGCAGTTTGATTTATTTTTTAATTCAAAAATAAAGGGAAAAAATAAAAGTATTTAGAAAATCAAAAGGCAATATTATCTTGAAGCAAAAAAAAAAAAAAATAGAGTGTAAAATACAAAAGCGAGGAGAGAAAGAGAAAAAAGGAAAGAAAAAAAAAATGGGTAGGTTTATTAGACATTACCCGTCCTTGAGGGAGGGAGGCTATATTTTAAGTTTCAACAGTGATTTTAACTTGGTATTAATTATTGATGAGGGAAAGTTTTCATTAGGTATTAATTTGGTAATTGGTTTTTTTATTAGGTATTAATTATTAATTATTAAAGATTAAACTGGTGAGGAAGAGTTTGCCTCTTCTTAACATGTAATATCAACCTTTAAATTTTAATTTTTTGTTTTTAAAATTGAAAAACGACGACCCCTTTCTCCCTCCCTAAAAAATGTCTAAGACGACCCTCTTGGGTTCACGAACCGCCAGGAGCCAAAGTGATAGGTCATTTTTCTATTTCATAAAATGTTCTAGGTTAGGGAAATGAAGGCTACTTTAAATGGAAGAAAAAGGGGGAATACATTATTAATGCTTTCATGATGATTTAAATAAAATAATTCTTTTAATTTAATAAGACATAAAATCACGACATACCTGGTTTTACCATCTTAGCCCAAAATAATTTTCTTAGTTCTTATCTGTTCGAACTTGTACGAAATGGACACATTGAAATTAGAAATATCTTCCCCACCCTCTACTGGAAAATAACGACAGGATGAAGTTGTTTCTACCACATCAAGAACTTTTTTTCTTCGGTTCATCGAAGGAATATTCAAATGAACCGCAGACAAAAAACGAATAAATTTTTCGCCTCACTTGTTACCTGAACAAACCCAGGACAATAAATATTCCACACGCTCCAGCAAAGGGAGGATCCATTAATAAGTTTACGAACCTTGGATTCGTCCATTGATGCCACAGCGGAAGCGGTAAATCATTGTTTTTCTCAAAAGTGGATCGAGAAAAGGTTAAATTTAGAATTAGAAGCTCAGAAACAAGCTCACCTCTGCATTATACTATTCAGAAATTGATCATTTTGAAGAATTTGGAATCATTGAGGAGATTTTATTTTAGGATCCTTTTTCTATCTTACATTTAAACAGTCTTTTTTTAAAGAAAATTATGTATTAAACTTAAATGTTTGTTACTGTTAAATATTTTTTTATATTAAAATTAAAGCTTTAATTCTGAAGAGCAGTTTATTTTTTAGGTGTTTTGAATTACGTATTGGTAACAGGAAACAAAATAAAAGACAGAAAGAAAGAAATTAAAGAAAAAGAAAATCGCATTTTGTTTGCCATACTTACAATCAAATATATTTTAGGTATTTTCATCGAATAAAAAATGACTGCAAACTTCGCACTATTTTCCCCCACAGAAATATTTACATATGCGAACATATTATTTTGAGAAAATGGCGAACCACAAAAATGACTGGTCATAAGACAAAGGATTGGTGTTAGATTCAAATGATAGACTTTACTAGTATAATACATAATGATTATAATAATTGAATTGAGTTTGCTTATATATATATATATATATATATATATACATTTCTAAGACATTTTATATTTTATCGACTGCTTTTATTTTAATATCCGAACAGAATATTATTGTCTACTTTAATAATTTATCGTTTGCTCTTATTTTGATATTTATTTTAATAATTGATTTTTACAGCAGAATTCTTTTTGTTGTCAATATTAACTATATTTTTGTATTTTAGAATGTTTTGCTAGTGAAAATAAATATGTCTAAAGAATTTTAAGAAGGTATTTTCCTTTCTTGATAGTAATTGCTTCTGTAGAGCCAGGGATTCGAAAATACGTTTATTTTACTCTAATTAATATTCATTTCGAATAATTCTAGGTTTTTTTAGAACTTAACAGAAAAAAAAATGTTAATACGTATTAAAATGAAATCAGCAAAAACCAATTTAGTATTTTTATTTAAGTAAACCAACTTTTTCTTGAGCACAATGTGTTCCTTATTTCGTCATCTGTTATTTATTACAACATGAAATTCTATCATTATATGATAAAACGAAAAGAAGAAAAAAATGTGCATTTGGAATGCTTCGAATTTCCAGAATATAGAGTACAAAACCTGGTCAGCATGAAAAAGTGATTAACACGAAATAATATTGCTGTCGCAACAAAATACCGCGCACAATTCCAATTCCATACATATTTTTTTTCTTTCAACTCGAAACAAAAAATCACTTCTTTAAAAAAATGTTTTGCATCTCGGACTCGGATATTTTGACTTAATCTCTTTCGTTTGACCAAACAAAGTAAACAAAATTGCAAATATTGCTAGGTTACCGTTAAAAGGTTCGTTTCCTTGACATTATCATAACCTTTGGGTCAGTCAGTTATCGAATTCGGCGAAGAGTGTGTCGACCAAAAAAACGATTGAAAGTTGTTTTCGCGATGTGGAAACTTCCAAAATTACAGATTTTTTTTTTTTTTTTTTTTTTTTTGGCTCATCAAGAACCGATAGGTATTAAAATTGAGCCGACATTTATTGAAATGTTTGGGAAAGTTTCTTCATTGTTAACCCGAATTACTTTATTACATACGAAAGTAGTGAACACACACAAAAAATAACTTCCATATCTTCATTTTGGTGTTCAATGTTTTCTACTGTAGTTATACTGTTGCATCCACAATAACTTATATTAAATATATTGGAGGCTATTTTAAGGCTCTGGTGTATTAGCTATTTTTGATTTCGTGATTCTAAAGTTAATCCTATGGAATTCGTGCTACAGTCCTCAAATCTTCACTATTTTATTTTTTTGAATGCAAAAAAGTACATTCAAAAGGAGTGAAAAACAATGAAGGTTTCTGTAGGATTAAATTTTTCTTTTGATTTTCTTAAAAACAATTTTAAATCTATTTTAATGATTCGTTCATGGATTTTCAGGTCTTGAAAAATATCCTAAAACAATTTCAAAAACCGGAGGAGAAATATAATTCAGCAGAAATCTTCATTATTTTTTGCACTTTTGGATGCACTTTTTGGCATTTAAATAGATAAAATAATAAATATTTGAAGACGATAATGGAAATTCCATAGATTTAACAATACGTTCACGAAATCAAAATGGCCGGTAAACAGAAGCCTTAATTGGAATAACTGTTGTAGTTTCACAATTCATAGGAAGTCAGATTCACATAAGTAGAATTAGAAATTAGAATATTTGTTTTTCCTTAACTAAAAAAAATTCTACTAACTTTCAACTTGAAAGTTAAAACAAAAGTTAAGACTCATGTTGAAGTAAGTAGAAAGAATTAATTAAAATATATATGCCATACAAGTTACAACTGAAACTCGATAAACGAGATGTTACCCTAAACCTAAATCGTTGTATTCCGAGCTGAATTTACACGAAGCAACAATGATGGCTAATGGTCATTCAATAGGCAATGCATAACATTCATCTCTCCAACCCCATACGGAGAAAGGAATCATTAGATATTAAATTTGAAGATGCAATTTACTTTGACATCTAGCACTGTAGCACGGGAAATTAATGAATATCAAAAAAGCAACTAGATATTTTTTATGCGAGAGTTTTTCCGAATTTACCGGTTGTTTAATTTATAAAACAAAGACAGTCAAAATTTAATGCATTTGAGTAGTTTAATTTTACTGAGCTGATATGAAATCGTAATGGAGCTATGTAACGAAATTTATTTATTTTATTCGATTTTTAAAAAAGGCATGCATTTATTTGTTAAATGAAGTAAGAAAAAATACATTAATGTTGCTCAATTATTAAATAATTATCATAAAGAAGTCGATAAAAATACATCAAAGTTTATTAATGCAGTTAACTAAATCTAATTGCTTTCATAAAAATAATACTTGACATGAAAAATATAATAAATATTCCAAGTCTTTATATATATTTTTCCGCCATTGAAATATCAAAATGATTTCTTAGTTAAAACGTATTGTGCTTATATGATCTACAAGTATTTAGTCGGAAATATCTAGATCTTGTACTTTATTCTCCAATCGACCGTATCATTCAACACCAGGACTTGCTGTAGCTGTTGTAAAGGCCATTTATTGTTTCTTAAGTATTGAATTCTTAAAATTGCGTAACAATTCTCATTTCAGCAATCTTCATTCTTTTTTTTTATTTTTGAAGTAACAGAAATTAGCAAAATGTTAAAGCTGTTTCCAATGATAATTATATTTAACTTGTGAAATTGGCAACAGGTTATATAAGGCTACTAGATGTTTTCGAAGTCTTAAAAAAATGCTGAATATTGAGGCTCCCATCCACCGACCATTTTGATTTCGTGAATATAATATTAATCATACGGAATTTTTACGTTCATCTTCAAATCTGGATTGTTTTATCCATTTAAATGCAAAAAAAGGTGCATTCGAAGGTTGATAAAAATAATAAAAGTCACTGCGAAATTGCATTTTTTCGTCGATTTTTTTTTTCTTTTTTTGAAAACATTTTCTTTTAGTTACTGGAAAACCCATAAGCCGATCAGTAAAATAGACGTAAAAATATTGTTAAAACTTGGAAAGAAAATGCAATTTCGTAGAAACTTCCATTTATTTTTCATTCTTTCGGATGCTTTTTTTTAGCGTTCTAATTGATAAAATAGTCTAGGTTTGAGAAGAAAAGTAGAAATTCCATAGGATTAACATTGCGTTCACGAAATCAGAACGGCTGGTTGTCGGAAGCTTTAAGGCTCCCGTCTACCCGCCATTTTGATTTCGTGGACGTAATGTTAATCCTACATTTTCATTTTAATTCTCACTTTTTAACTAGCCTTCATTATTTTTTGCTCTTTCCTATGCACTTGATTGCACTCAAATAGATCAAACAGTAAAGATGTGAGAATTAAAGTCGAAATCCCATAAGATTAACATTTCGTCCACGAAATCAAAATGGCGGGTAGACGGGAGCCTTAAGTTTGATTACAAAAATAAATCATACAAAACCCTTATTAAACCTGTCATATTGTTTCGTATTGAGTGCAATATTATAAAACTATTATTAACCTATAGTATTGCTCGGTATCATTCTCAATGCTGTCTAATGAAGGCTAATGGAGATAGACTTAAATTCTTCGAATAGATATTTAGCCCTATCTGAGAAAAGGAGAATTTTTATAGCCATGACATATATCGAAAATGCAAATAACCAAATATTCCCCATATTATTTAATCTTATTGAATCTGATAACTTGGACCCATTTTCAGATGTGAGAATATAGACTGTTAAAGAGGCGACCTTTGCGAAAGTAGAGGAAAGGAAAAGTAAGAAACCTCCCCTCTTGATGGATTGACTGCATGGGAGATCTTGAAACATTACAAATCAATCGTTGGAGTACTATAGCATCTTACTTGGTCCAATGGAGTAGACTTTCTATGACGGCTTGTGCTTTAATGCCTTAGAATAATTGTTAAGACTTCTGAGATTTTGAATTTCTTCTTTTTAAAGCTTTTTCTCCTAGTGGGCCTTTGAGAGATACTTTAAAGAAAGTTTCTTTAAATTTCAGTAATATATTGCCAAGTTTTTCCTTTCATAATTCAATTTAGATCAATGTGTGGAAAATAAAATCAATTTTAAAATTATGGTCACAAACTTTTCTTTTTACATAGAATTTTATGAATTTTCCTAGATGATGAGATAAAATCATGATTTAAAAAAATTTAAAAATATTCAATATTTTTGTGTTTGCATTTATTGTGGGAGAAAATGTATTTTTAAATAATCCTTATGAGATAAATTATTTAAAAAAATAATCCACTTTCATAATTTGTTTTTAAGTTGAACAATTTCTATTATTACTCTTATTCAAAATTTAATGCGGTACAATAATCACCAAAAAATGAGCAACTTTTTATTCATAATTTTCTTCCCTATCTATAAGTTTTTAAAATTTTATAAACATTTTAATAGAAGCTTAAAATTTTGAATTTTACTCAACGTTTATACGTCACCATTGTGTTATATTTATGTGTAACAAGATCTATTCATAATATTTCAATATTAACTTATTAATGAGAATCTTTTATTTAATACATCCTTTTCTTAATTTTATGTGAAAGGAATTTTTCCACGATCCAAAGAGAAGGTACCAAAAGATCATATTTGACTCAACAACTCAGGGTGGGCCAAAATCTTCTTTTGAAGATTCCTCCAAGAAAGCCTGTCTGTTGCTTCACACACACACACAATTCCTCTCCCCAATCACCTTAAAATCCGATTCAACAGCCACCGTAGTGTCAGTAGTCACCAAAATTTTCATTACTGGAATTCTTTCCATCCATTCTAACAATATGAGAAGCTCAGTTCTCTAATACATTTAATAATATCAGGTTCCATTGAAAACTTTATAAATTTCAGAACTAAAACGTTTTAGCCAAAGTCCATTTTCTTTCACTCCACCGAAAACACTTCTGAGATCCTTTAAAAACTACGATTTTGAGAGAAAGACTCTCTATTTTTAGTTAAGAGACCAAGTTTCCGAGCCATACATTAGGACTAGCCTAATGAGAGTTTTATAAAAAAAAAAGGAAGCTTTGTCTTTCTGGAGAGAAAACGGGATCTAATTAAAGAGTGGAGTCCTAAGAATGGTTTGTCGGCCAGTGAAGTACGATTTTGGAACTCAGATATAATTTCATTTTTTTGCATTAACCAGAGATCGAAAGTAATCAAAACATAGTCAATTTTTAAAAGATTGAGTGTATCGCTTGTTAAAATTTTCATTACAGGCATATACTTGGATTTAGACTCATTCTCATACAATTTCAGCAATCTCTAAAGAAGAAAATATTCTCTCAAGGCTGGAATACTCTTAGTAAAGATCGCAAAGAGATCATGTATTTGAATTTAATCAATTTCATTAATTCAATAAAAAAAAGTCTACCAACTTAAAAAGCATCACCTGGCTATGCATTCCAAGCCATTGATAGCAAATGAGGAACTTCAGGGTAATAATAAATAATAAATTTAATTAATCGTAAATTTGTTGTACTTGTTTTATTAAAAGTTTTTTATTCACACACATTTACTTATATATATATATATGTGTGTGTGTGTGTGATTTGCTATGTATTTTGTGTAGATTTTTATTTAACTTTGTTGTAAGTTTTAGAAATAGCTTATATATGTTTTGAAATAAAATTATTATGAATAATTTGTATTTCAATAAACTTGTGACGCTTTTCGTTACAATATTTCGTGTGTTTTTAATTTAAGATAATATTTTTAACTAAATTGTTCTTATTTTATTTTTGATTATTTACTCATTTTTTCAATTAATTTTGTAATATTTGAAGTTTTTTAGTTTTAATAAAAAAGTAATCTGTTTTTAGAGCTCATAATTTGTAATTTAATATAATTTAAAATTATGCTAAATTAAGATTAATAATAACATATATTATTTCTTGTATATATATATATATATATATATATATATATATAATGGAATTTCAACTGAATTTCAGTTTTACCTGCTTTTATAAAATTAATGTTTAGAGAGACAGTTTAGCCTTCTGTTCTGGAGCAACCACGCATCACACTCTGAAGCCTGTGGCAGCATTAATTCACTTTAAATCAAAACTCTTCAATTTCCTCAGTTTCCTATTCTTTTCCTTTTTTTTCATTTTTCCATCGGTTTACTTCACAATCATTCAATTTGTTTTTCTCTTAGTGAGCATTTACGTAATTTTTTTAAAAAAATTATTTCAAGTATAAATTTTTTTCTTATATATATATATATATATATATATATATATATATATATATATATATTATTATTATTATTATTTAAAATACATATTACTTATTTAATATATATTTTTTTCTTTGTTATATATATATATATATAAAATATTAGGAATTTTTTTTTTCTTAAATATTTTGTTCTATCAGTTTTAGTATCCAAAGTACATAAGCCCATTTAAATGCAGAAAGAAAATGAAACTAATATTCATTTTCGACTGTATTATCGATATTTTTTAAGTTATTAGAAATAAAATAGGTAGTAAGTGAAGTGGATTTATTTACAATTATTGATATTTATAAATTCTAAGGAACATTTCAAATAATTTATCCACTCGCAGGAAACCAACTGTTTTTAATGCATTTCTATTTTGAAGCTACTTCTGTTGCAGGACATTTAATTTTTAATGCACCTATGAGGAGACAAAAAGTTATTTACTTACATACAAGAACGACTCACTTTAACTGGTTTCCGCAAACACTTATTTTATTAACACAGTCTATGTACAGTACAAATCAACAAGAGAAAGAAAAAGAAATCATTTCGGTACAGTAATAACAATATATATGTTCATTATTCTAACCTAGTTCATATACATTAGATATTAACATACATAAGTGACATTTTAAAAATGCCTCGTTTATATAATACACTGAATATACGAATCATTTGATAACACCTAGCTAATATACATTGCACTTGTTTTAAGAGTCCTTGAGAAAATGCAAAACCTTTCACAGTACATATTCATTACGTCTCAAACACAAGCTTAAAATGTCCCGGATAAATCACATGTTTAATACCGTGATACAATCCACCTCTTTTTACAGAAATAAAGCAAACAGGCACAACACCAATCCTTTTTTTTTTCATTCTAGATTATAGGATCTCCAATGTTTTTCACTTTTGAATTTGTTGCTTGATTTCTCCAATCCATCTGGTGTGGAAATTAGAAGAATGGTGTGCATTTATTCACAAACTAATTAGAGAGTTCTGTACATCTTCAGATCAATCACACGACGGGTCTTTTGTGATATCAGGACTCGAATTCACAATTCAGCTGAAGAAACAGACATCATGAGCTTGCGTCCATGGCCCACTCGGCTACCACGGCCACTTTCAATTGTGATTGTTTATTAATGTCGATCTGAGAAGCAACACGAGGGCTGTTGGTGATGGACCACGTAATTATAAACCTCAGTTAAGCGATGAGGATGATACCTAAGCTGGCACCCCTTCTCCAAACTTTCGCATTACACCACAGGAAGGACTTTGAGCCTCGACAGATTTAACATGTATCAGCCCTGTCTACATGGAAGGTCTTTAGTCACATCAAGGCTCGAACCCAAGACTCGGTGAAAACCGCCGACCACAAACACTAGGCTAACGCTGCCTCTGTAAAAACCGAAGCACACTTGAAAAGATAAGAGTAAATTTATTTTCAAATGCTAATAATGCAAGTCTTACAAGTAGGTCATTAATTTATTTGTTTGAAAAGCATTCAAATTCTGTAAATGTTATATATATATATATATATATATATAACACATGCTAAGTACTTTAAATTTTTTTTCAGATTTTGTAATACTAGATGCTTTTAAAAATTGTATAGTCATATTTTTCTTTTGCTGATTTCATTTTTAATTTCAATAAAAAATAAACAAGTAATATATTAAACCATTAAAACAACTTATTGAATATTTCTTTTTATTGTTAGATCCCTCTATTAAAAATATTTTCATATCGTAATACGACATTTACTTATTTTAATCTGTGAAAAGTTAATTATCTTATATGATTTAAAATTTATTTCTCATTTATATTTAAGGAAAAATAGTTTTTACTACATTTTTGCACGAAAGCCTACTTTTTGAGAGTACGGGACTGTTTTACAGGAAATTTAAAAATTCGAAAAAGAAATAATAAATAGTACTTATCAAAACGTGGGAATTATCTCATCAAAATTGGTGATTTCTATATTTATAAGTACTTATTTCCATAGAAGCAGTCAATTAAATTCATAAGAAGTGTTATCCTATCGAAATTGGTCTGGCCCTGTCTGGTCCTACAGTGCAGATACTACAATAGAACCCCTTAGAAAATCTCAAACTCTCATGCTTTGCACTATCTTTAAGACTAACTGGTATATGAGAAACGTAGATATACAAAAAAAAAACATTGATTACTCCTTCCCTAAGACCTTTAATGCAAGATTTTCCACAAAATTCTTTATTAGGATTTATTTTTCAAAAAATAGAACAATTCAAGTGATAGAGAAATACACCCTAATCAGAAATAACTTCTTCCTATACCATTCATGAGAAACCCTTCTCTCTCGGTTTAATCTTGATTCAAAATTTTTAATACCTTTCTCAATCCTTCCCGTTCAAAATTCTCGAAACTACTTAGCTCCACCCATGATCGATAGCAATATTTTCCAGCGACCAATTAGAAATAACTCTCTCGGCTTATTTGGAATGAGAAACTGAATAATTACTTATTTACAAGCTCTATCTCTCTTCCGATCATAACATATGCATGTCAAATTTGGGGTGTTTCTGACAAATCCAATCTCTCTCTTCTTCATATTGAGCAGAATAAAATTCTACGCTTCATTGCAAACGCTACTTTCTTCATTAAACGGACATTACTTCATAAAGAACTCAAAATTCAACCCATCACAGCACGTAACAGCGATCTCTCTTTCTCTTTTCACAACGCAATTGATCACCATAGCAACTCTACCAACAGCTCCCAGCAAAACTTTTTGCAGCTCTCTGGTAGGTACAGATACGCAGCAGCAGTATCCAACCTCCTTCCCTTCTTCTCTTGAAAGAAGCGATTCTGATTCGACAATCATTCTCCTACCAATCTTTTTATTCGTATGAGTTTTTCTCTCCTCGCATTTTTGTAATTTGTTTTTTTTTTAATTTGCTTGTGTTTTTTATTCATCATTATGCAATATTGATTCCTAGAAAGAATAACCCAAGGTTGTGACGGCAAACCATCCCTTTTTGCCTCTTATGCCATAGCTAAACTCAATGTTTTAACGCTAAAAGTCAATAAGTCGATCAAAGAGACATTAGAACAATAAACACAGTATTTATTAGTTGATAGCTAATATAACGACAATTATAAATGCTATCGCGGACAAGGCCTTAACTCGATCTACTAGTAATAAACTAACTGACTCTTACCACTAAGGCTGTCTTGACTTCTAGCATACATTAACCAGCCGATAACTTGTAATAATTCCCGACTCCAACTCTGGAACAATTGCTGAATACTAGAACTACTCAACCTTAACCTCTCTATTGCGACTCTCAGTCTGAGTTTATACATTTCCTAAATCTCCCACTTCACTTCATTTCTACCTGCTTTCGTTTTACATAATCAAGTTTCATTTTTGGTTGAACAAAGGTTGTTTAGCAAAAGCAATCAATCTTAATTAAAAGTCTCCAAGGTTAGTGAAGAGAAAACAGCGAATAGCCCAACGTTACAAGGTTATTGGATCTTGAAATAAAGTACTTTGCCAATCTATCATAGCATGCCAGACTGTACAACCAAACAATATCCCCACCTCCTTCAATAGTTACCTGCCTTATAGCTTTTCTTATCTTGATAATTTTAAATGTTTAATAAAATAATTTTATTTTTAGAAATGGAGTTAACCCCTTTTCCCACTTCTTGAAACAAGATTCAAAATGTTGAAAATTCAGAATCAATGTAAAGTTCTAAGCAATTCAAAAACTATTCTAATTTTCTTAATTTTTGTTTCAACTTTTGTTTCTAACTAGTTTAGATTTTCAAAAATGTTAAGCTTGTTAAATTTTTCTTAAAATTTTTATAATTCTTTAAAAATTCTTAATTATAATTCTTAATTAATTATAATATAAATAAATTAATTAAAATTCTTATAATTAATTTTTCTCTATTGCTCGTTTTAACTTTTAATGCTTCCCCCCCCCCTTTTAAATCACTCTTGAGCAAGCACGGGACCAAAGTTCAATTTCAGAATAGATGTTTTTCTTCCAGACAGGGGATAGTTGTCCAAAAAGGATTAAAACCCCCCGAGAAGGCCTTTTCCCCCAATAGCCACAATAAGAAGTTATTAAAGAATCTTAAGTTTGGAGTACAGTTAATTTTTATCTCCATGTTTACGTCTTTCGAAAGGTGTGCAACAAGATCATTTATTCCATACTCAATAAAAAATTTCTAAGTTTCCCCAAACAATTATTAGTTAAAAAATAATCTCCATTCCCCATAACTCTAGTTTATCTTTCCAAGTGTATTTCAATAATTAATAAATTAAACTTGAAATTTTCCACATCCTCATTTCTTTTTGCGCTGCCGCTGTTGCCGAATGACTATGATCAAAAGCTGGTGGCCGGCGTTATTTTCGTAAGGTCAAGGGTTTGAGCCCTGAAACGTAGAATAGAGGGCTCATTCAAGGAAAATCTCTTAGAGGCTCAAAATGTTCATGTTATTATGAAATGGGAGTTGGAAGAGTAGGGTGCCAACTCAGGTGTCGTCCTGGTCACCTAGCCATGATTTGAAATTACGAAATCCGTCGACAATAGCCCTCGTGTTGCTTCCAAATGTGGCCTTAACGGGCAATCGATCCTGCTTTCATAAGATAATTAACACTGCATTAGTAGCTTGGCTAGGAAGTGCATTAGCGTTCACCTTGTATTTGTGAGATACACTATCGGATTTTTATTAATTGATGTAATTTACTTTGGTTTGGGGGTCAATAAGTATACAGAACAAAATATTTAATTTGCAGAGGAACATTTGTTTGTTGTAGATAAGTAAGCCTATGTGCCTGAAATTGTGTTTATGTCGTGCGCTCTACCAATAATATGTCGTGGGGAAAAAAGCATTGCAGTGTTAAGATTTTGTTAAATCTTTTAAAACATTAAACTGTTTTCAATTAAATACGAGTGATTTTTTTTAAATCTATAAATGGTATCCATCCCATATTCAAAATCAGAGCTTAAGCTTGTTTTTACCCAGTTTTAAATGACAAGATGTATAAATCCAGAAAATATCTTCAAATAGAAAATAGTTTTGATATTAATATCATATTATATTTTTAATAAGGGATAGAAAGAGGAAACGTTTTATTACATTATCCATTTTTGTTTGGATCAGCTCATTTTTTCCCCCTACACCAGGCTTTATATCCTGTAGGATAACGATAAGCGAGTTTTACACTTTATAAGTTAAAGAGAATGAAAAGCGTTTTAATACAAAATTTCGAAATTTTAAGGCCACCTCTTAATCTGATTTTTGTCCTATACAATCATACAAAACTTATACTAAAACTGAAGTATTTTTCTTTTTGAAAATGCACTTTGGTGTTTAGTTCAGCTTTTTCAATTCAGGCAAAAGTATTGTTAATATGTCTGAATTCTGCATCGTTTAATATCTAGTAGAATAAAAAAAATTATTCATAAATATTCACTCTTTAATAATTTGCCTACTTAACCCCAGAGAAAGTACTTGTTTGACGTTATCGAATTTAAAAGCAAGTGTAAATCCAAACAAATTTGGGACTCAGGGAACTGATGGAATCTTCTCACATTTAATAGTTCTGTGGCTTAAGCTATCGCTAGCAACATAACATTATCCTGCCAAACATCTTACTAAACACTTGATTGATTACTATACATCCATATATTACGTTCAAAATTGTTCATCCTTCATTTCTAGGGGGCTTCTCAATTGCTTGTCACATCTTATCTTGTAGAAATTCACGTAATAATATATATATTCTTGAGAATATTTTAATAGAAATTCTTGAGAATAGACTTTTGTCCGGACTGCCATTTCCAGAAAATCCCTCCAGAGTGATTTTGCATCAAAGCGGGCGTAAGAGAATTCAGGAATAAAATTTCAAATGCACTTGGTTGGTAAATGCATTTGCACGTCACGCGGAAAACAAGGTGAATCCTTTGAACGACATCGAAAACAGTTCATCGAAGGCTGGACAATATTATAATGAATACACAAGTAGATCCCCCACTAAAAACGTGTCCAAAAAAATCCTTGGTGGACGTGAAGCCAGAACAAAATAGATGAATTTACTAAAAAAAAGTCAATCACGACAATGTACCATATGGTCAATCATGAATGTCCCACAGAACAGAATGTGATAGCTTTCATTATTACTTCGATTCACCAAGGAAATTAGAATTCTTCAATTGCCATCACGTATTTCATGCTTGATTACTGCGAACGGTGATGGAGGCATTCTGTTGGACGACGTTCCAGACGTCGAGGGGGTGGAAGCGATCACAGATGTCGTCCCATGGTGATGATGATGGTAGAAAGAGTTAAGGCCCTGTAATGCGTGCAGAGCGGAGGGCTGGCTTGAACTGCTGGGATCTATGTGATGGTGATTGTTGTAAGGAGAGTGCTGGATGCTGTGTCTGGGTGGATCATCGCTCATTGAGTGCTGCTGTTGGATGTGATGGCTGCTGCTGCTGCTGAGGTGTTGCTGGGAGTGTTGCCTGTGGAGGACATTCGAATCGCCAGAGTTTGGAGGGGTTGGAGTGGTGGTTGCACTGTGGTTGGATGCATAGTTGTTGGATGCCGTAGACATGGAGTAGTTGTTGTTGTTTGAAGTCGATGAATTGAGATCTCCAGGGCTTTTAGTGCCTGTTGGGAAAAACGGTAAATGTTGAGTATGGAAACAACTGTAAAGCGAAGATTTAATAAAAATGTTAATAATAATGTTATTCAAATATTAAAATGACATATGTGATTTTGGGCTATAAGTAGGTTTTTGTTCACTTAACCTTTGGGAATTTTGTGATTCGAATTGCATACAATTCCAAATCCTAGTCATTTAGAATGAAATGTAATTGTGTAAATTAGATGTAGGTAAGAAGTGCAGTAATTTGAGTCAGACATAGTGATATATAAGCGAAATAGAATTTAAAAAATAAAGAAGAGAGATAGAGGATAGGGAGACAAGCTGATAGATGTAGATTGGAGTGAATCGTCATAATTAATTATTTGAATTGAAAGTAACACATTGATCAATAACTCCCGAGTCTAAAATTGAAAACAACATTTTTTTTTGCAAAATTTTTTTTTATTTATCAACATAACACCTTTTGTTAATCACCTTTTAGGGTGATACAATTGTTCCAACGCTTTTCCAAATCTTTCCCCCCCCTCCATTTTTTTTTTTTTTTTTTTTTCCCGCAAGAAATCTTTTTTGTTGCGAGTAAATAGCGTTCTGAATCATCGACTCGTTGCTGTTTTTGTTCCATCGAAAGCAATCGCGGCACCCACTTGGAAAAAAACCTTTTTCACTTCACTTCAAAAAACCTTTTTCCTGGTCCGATCGACTTAAAATTTTGACACGTTTCAAGCAAAGGTTAGTACTCTAGAAAGACCTGGTTACTGGTTTACTACGAGCGCCATTTCTGGGTTAGTCTTGGGAGTTATTGATCGATGTGTTAATTGCAAGTGACTCTTTATCAGAATAGTACTAGTCAAATCTGCTGTAATCGCGAAGCGCTTGAATTGAAATGAGTGATTTGGTTAGCTAAGACCTTATTATTTGAATATAAATTAAAATGGATTGAGTTAAGAAGGATTCGCGAGTGAGCAATCTTACACAGTTTGGGAAGATGGTTAATAAATTGTGTTGCCTTTCTCTTACTTATCTTTAATTGGAGTTTTTCACTTATTGATTATTTATTTAGACTTTAAAACGACTATAAAGTTGAATAACGAAGAAAATACGTCATGTATAGACTATGTTAGTCATTATAAAGTTTCATAAATTAGCATTACTAGTTTATCTTTGACAGTGAAAGACATTTTGATATTGAAATTTCTGTCTGGCCAAATATAATAAACAATAGTGAGAAAATATTTACAAAACCTTAATTCGATTATTTATAGTTTTTTTTTTTTTTTTGTATCAGAAGTTTAGACAATATCATGCATTTTAATGGATATATAAAGCAAAATGAATATAACCATTAAAGTATTAATCTTTTTCAAAATATGTTACCTAAGTATGATATATTCTGCAAATCATCCTTTGTTTCATGTTGTTTATTTGTTTTGGTAGTCTCATGTGTATGGTCGCTGATTATTTGTATAAAATCAAAAGTACCTATATTCAAATTCTAATAAAGTCTAAATACACAATCAGTAATACACTTGTTTACTGTCTCTATATTAAGTTTTTATCTTCGTCTCTTTGTTTAGGAAATATGGTAAACAGTATGATATATTATAATTAAGCTAAATAAAAACTTTTGGAGTAAAAAATATATTTTTCACAACAATCATATTCTCAAAGTTTGTTAAATGGAACAGCAAGAACTGTTCTTAAAGATATAATTCCTTTAAAATTAGGTTATGATAAAAAAAAAATTCAGTTAGTCCAGAAATATAAAGTATTAAATTAAATTAATAAGGGGTTACAGTGATTCTATTCATTATCATTGTAAGTCCGCTCTGCATTACATTAACTTATGTTCAGCTTATTGTTCTTGTTGATTAATAACCGTCGAAAAAGTCATTATTATTTTAAAATTAGATAAAGGAAAATAGTTGCAGTACAGAACAAGAATCTCTCCGAACTAAATTAGGAAGTGATGGCAGTGATTTTGTGTTCATTATTACAACAAGTCAATTCTGACTCAACTTACTATACTTGTTGTTTAATAATCTACGAAATTTTTTTTTTATTTTCAAATTAGATTAAGGAAAATAGTTTTAGAATAGAAGTAGAATATCCAAATTAAATTAGTAAGTGATAATAGTGATTCATTAGTTCATTATCACTGCAAGTCCATTGTGGTTCAACTTATTGATTAATAATCATCCTAAAAAATCTTTGTTATTGTGCTAGTTGGTTAAAAATCGTCGAAAAAATAATTGTTATTTTAAAATTAGATGAAGGAAAATTGTAGAATAGACACAGAAATGAAGTGAATTAGTAAGTGATATCTGTGATTTTATTCATTATCCCTACAGGTTGGTTCTGACTCAACTTACTATGTTTGTTGTTTAATAATCATGGAATTTTTTTTTCATTATTTTAAAATTAGATAAAGGAAAATAGTCGTAGAACAGAAATATAGAATAACCGAATTCAATTAGCAAGTGATAAAGTGATTCGGTTCATATTAACTGATAATAAATTCTGCTTTACATAAACTTAAGCTTAACTTATTCTGCTTGTTGATTAATAATTGACAAAAAAAATCGCTATTATTTTAAAATTTGATAAAGGGAAATAGTCGTAGAACAGAGACATAAATTCCAATTTGAATTCGTAAGCGGTACCAGTAATTTTGTTCATTATCATTACAAGTCGATTTTGACTCAACTAATTTTGCTTGTTGGTTAATAATGAAGAAAAAAAATTATAATAAGTTTAAAATTAGATAAAGGAAAAGAGTTGTAGAAAAGGAATAGAATATCCAAATTGAATTAGTAAGTGATAACAGTGATTCTGTTCGTAGTCACTGCCAGTTCATTTTGCAGAGCTTACACTTATGCTTACTTTATTCTTCTTGTTGATTAATAATCATCGAATAACATAAGCATAAACATGAAAAATCTTAGAAGTTATGGGCGGAAGTCGTAGAATTTACATAGCGTCGTTAGCCGTGAAGAATGGAAGGGAAGTTCTTCGCAAATAACAATGTATTTGCTCTCTAGCAGATGGCAACTTTCTTAACGCTCCTATTTTTTTGAATTTATGTTCCATGCGACACCCCGTCGCGTGCCCACCTCTTGAAAGTGATGGGTTCACCATAAAATACCAGTACGCCCACGTGACGATATAATTCATGAAATGGCCCTCGAAGTTCACTGAAAGTGAGACGGTGGTCATTAAAACTACCGCAGGTAAGACAAGAGAGAAGGTTGACTCATTTCCATTCGCGCACGGCAAATCGGGACGGATGACACGGTGTATTTTATTCATAAATGCTTTGTCTACGAAGTTTATTACTTCGTAAATCTTCTCGAATTTCTTTTTAATTGATTTTAAATAGGTATATGCAGAGTATACGACTGTCTTATTTGATTGTGTTGAAGAGATTCAGGAAGAAAATAAACACAGAAGCTGTGGGATGCTCAGCAGGAAAATATTCAGATCAATTGTATTTATTTTTCGAAGTGGAACAAAGAAAAAAAAGTATATTTTTAATTTTTCTCAAAAGTGTTATTCACGTGGAAAGATCTTTTGAATTTCTTTAACAGCGTGTGTTTAAGTTTCATATTCCATCTTGTCGCTGCAGTTTCTTTTAAGACCAATGGAGAAGGGTTATGAAAACAGGTCTAAATGTACTTAACAATTACAATTAAAGAGTTTTTAAAGTAGCAAATTCAATCAAGATGTACTAATGAAACTAAAATAGTTATTTTCATTTAACTAAATGATTTCAGATATCCTCAGACTGAGAGGTAAAGCAAGCTTAACATAAGATAAACACAATCATTTTACAGCTTAAAGGGAAATAGTAAGATAAGCAAGTCGCAAATGAAATGCTCAGAATTAGAAGAACGAAATCGTCTTATTGGCAAGTTAAATTCGTGTAAAGCTACTATGGCAATTTGCGGATTTTTCTGTTTAATAATTAGTTCAACTGACAACATCAGTTTTTTGTTCTCAAAAGAGATATGAAAGCAATTAATGATTACATAAAGGCTGAAGAGAACAAAAATGTTACTCTCTTCGGCCATTTGCATATTTGTATACTAAACTTCGGAAGATGAATATTACTTCAGTGGAAGAAGTATAACCAGTTGAAGAAGTGTGGAAGTGGAAAGGAAGAAAAATTAAAATAATAATAATAAGTGTAGGATCTCGGAAGAAGTGTAACCAGTTGAAAAGAACTAAAATAATAATATAAATAAAAGGAAAGGAAAACGTGCCCCACAGGGGCTTAAATACTAAGTTTATCAGGCTAGGAAAATATGCTGAATTTATTGTGAGTGCTTCGAGAAATTTTTCTTCCCGTTTAAACACTTTATACAAATATTTTGCTTATAGCCCTGATCATGTAAATAGCAACTTATCTAAAATCAGTAAATTACAACAAAAAATTCTTTAAACACACTAATTCGTAATAAGTAATTCGTAAGTAAATATTTTTACATTTAATTGATGTTAGTTTATTAAATGTAACGTTACAAATATTAACTTTAACGCTTTAATTTTTTTTAACGCCATAACATTTAAAACATTTACATAACTTTAACGTTTAATTAACGACAACGGATTTTTTTTAAAATTAAGAATCTGATATTACGCATAACATTGTTAAAATCTGTTTAGTGAAAATTCAAGTCACCCCTCCTCCCTTTATACAACTGCATAACTTTTTAAGCTTGGAAGGCATGTAATCGAGGTTATCAAGACAAATATACCACACTTTTTTGAAAAAAATTGTTTCTGAAAAATCTCAAAAAGACTTCCCCTAATAAAAGTATACGAAATGTATGGCATAAGTGATCATAAGTGAGATAAAATGAATATGTAAAAAAAAAAAAAAAAAAAAAAAACCACGGGGTACAGCGCAAATTCAGATTCTATTTTAAGTAGGTGGGGGTGGGATTTTTGTATGAATTTTTTTTTGTACTATTGCTTTTAAGATAACTTTTTTTCCCTCCAAATATTTGAATATGTGTTGTTATCATTTTCATCTATTGACCACTCAAAAGAAAAGTTTTAATGAATACCTCACATCGACACGTTTCCTTAAGACTAAATTAATTTTAAAAAAGTCATATAAAAAATTAGTGTCAATTTTAAATATTGAAACAGAAAGATATTCGACTTATTTTAACATATTTAAAGCATAAGTATTTGAAAGTAAACATTCGTTTCATTCTTTATTAAATGAATTCTGAAATCCATCAGAAAGTTTTTTAAAAGTTGTAAGAAGCTCCGAAGAAAAATGGTAAGAATAACTTACTATTTTTCTTATATACTAGGTCTGGAAGTAATAACATAATTATTTTGTTGGAAATGATCAAACAGGAAAGGTCAGAATTAATATGTAACGGGATCTTTAGAGGAATCAAGACTATCATGAACAAGAGTAGTTAGTACTCTACTGAAAGCTCTTTGACTAGTACTAATTAACTGACTCATAATAGGAGAACAATTATCAAGTTAATGTAAAATTAGTTGTTATATAGCTCATTCAAGTTTATGGATTCTGGATCACCCACAAGAATAAAAAAAATGTAGTTAAAAATTCTGCAAATCCCATAAAAAAAAATTCTGTATTTTGTCGTATAAAATTTCTGCTTACCCCAAGTGGTTATCTCTTATTACATTGATGAATCTAAAGAACACTCCATTGGCATTAGTTTACAGACTCATAGTAAAATAATTATTTTATTATCTTAAAACTATTTATTGCCCTCTTTGTGCTAATCTAAAATACACTACAGCAGAGGTCATCAAACTGAATTCCCAGAAACATTGACAGGGGTTCAACATGTGATCACTGTTTTCTTAATCAAAGCGCCAAACTTTTAGTAAAATTTTAATTTTTATAAGATATAAAATTCTTAAAGGCAATTTTCTTGTAAAAATATATATATGGATAAAATAAAAGCTGAAATTTCGTAAAAGTCACGTACTTCAAATATAATAATCGAAACACATTAGATCATACATTAACCTCCGTTCTTTGGCTCAGTCAATATATCTCAAAATGATATATCGACCAACACTCAGTTGAAACTAAAATTTAGTCAAGGTGATATTATGCATTTTTTGATTGACATTAGAAAAGAATATCCTGATATAGCCCAAAGAGCTGCGAAACATCTAATGTCGTTTGTTTTAACCTATGTATGCGAAAATTCTTTCTCTTTGTACACTGCGACAAAAACAATTTACAAAAAAAGGATGAGATGTTAAAAAGGACATAAGGTTGTAGATTTCTACAATTATTCCAGAGGTAAAAACAGTTTTCAATAAAAAACAATAACTGCCAAGTCATTAAAAACATTATTTTTATTAATTTGTTATTATTTAAATTATTGTTGCTTTTTTATTATTCATAAAATATATTTTAGAAAACCAAAAACCATCATTAGCAACCTTTCCATTCCTTATTTTACTAAGATTTTTGTATTGTGCTAAAATAAAGATGCAATAATAATTTTGTAAAGTTGAGTAAAATACAGTTTTGATGTTCTATTTTTTCAGCTCTTTGATCAAAGGGTTCTTTCAAGAAAACGGTAAGCTGAAAGGGTTCCCCAAAGTATAAAAGGTTGAATACCACTGCGCTAGAGGGAACGTCTTCCATCTGATTTATGGCTGTGGTAGACGAGTAGTTATGATCACATTTTTTCAATCGAGTCTTTGGTAGAGTTCTGATGAAATTCTTAATGAACTATTGTATAGGGGGGGGGGGGCGAAGGAACGTTAAATGTGTAAGGGTTCAGAGACCGCTAATTAGCTTACTATGGAACTTAGAAGAGCTATCACAGAATGATTGCTCTGGTGTTGTCCTGTCACTCGACTATTGCTCAAAAAAACATCTATCTTGGCCTATGCTTGTCCTGTCTGGTCCCACTGTGTAGATACCATAATTGACTTTCTTGAAAAATCTCAAACTGTAGCTCTCCGAACATTAGTCAAAGTAAGCTGGGTGTATGAGAAACAACGACGTAAAAAATTCTATACAATATCCATCCCTCAAAACTTTCATCAAAAAACTCTCCAGAAATTTTTTTCAAAGAATCGGCCATAGAAAAATGCTCCCCACTCAGAAATAACACACAGTTACATAGACTACGAGAAATCTTAATCGACTAATTAAACCCTACTTAAATTCCAACTCTTTTCATGATTCTACAAAAAAAAAAAAGAGAAGAAAACTGAACACACATTGCACCGCCCACCTCGGATAGCAGACATCTGTAACGACCAATGAAAATTCAAAATCTCGGCACCAAGAGAGAAACGCCTCAAATCCCGAAACTACCAAACTGGACAAACATACAGAAGAATTCTGCAACTCTATTACCTTCGTTTTTAAATAGTTTTTCAAAAATTCATAAATAAATAAACTCACTAAAACTTTTTATCTTGCACTCTGAATTTATTAAAATCATTAAAATACTTTTAATCTAGTAATGGAATTAAAATTCTTTCGGTTGTTACCTTCTTAAATTCTAGAAAAAAATCAACAATTTAATAGTTAAAGTTATCTCCATATTATTTTAATTAAATTTATTCACTTTTAATATATCGCTTAACTATTCTGATAAAATATCTTACATTAATGTAAATGTTTTTAAACTTAACTATTGCTCGTTTATCCCTCTTGTAAAATTCTTTCAAACCACACATATATTTTCTCAACTCCTGGGCGAATGTAATAACAATGTTTTGTCTCATCCAAAACAATAGCCAACCTAAGCATTAAAGCTCAAGAGGATTATGCAACCCAATAGTTTCCCATATCTGCTCAAAATAACGAGGATTGATGTCAAAAGCCCCGTGTTACATCTACGAGTGAACATTAATAATAAATCAACCCATTTTGATTTTATAATAAAAAATCGATTTTTCTTTTTTACCTGGAACGAAAATAAAAGGAAAAATAACTTCGGAACTAATACTCAATAAAAATATAATTTTTTCATTCTTTACCTGTTGTTGCTGGCAGCGATTTTTTCCTTGTGTCTTGTTGATTGGCATTTTTCGGCTTTCTCTTGCGTTTTTGTATACCTTCCTTCTTCATCGCAGGAGGTCGATTCACCTGCAAAAAAAAAAAAAAAAATATATATATATATATATATATATAGTAATTATTTTCATGATGTTAGAGTTTATAATTGATATTAAATGGACTTTTAAATATGGCCGTTAAAAAGATATTATGCTGAGATGAGAAAGATTGAATCCATGATATTGATATATCCACGCAAAGCCAGATACATCACTACATTACTTTAGTTCTCCATTTGTCTTTATTGTTTTCTTTAAAGCTTAGGCGTATCTATTTTGACTTTGTTGTGTAGAATTTCTTGATTTTTTTTTTATTATTATTTTACTTTGTGTTTCAGCACTTTTAAGTTTTTACAAATGTAATTATGGTATTTATCATTTACTAGAATTAATTTTACATTCTAATTTTAAGCAAAATTATTCCTACTATAGATGATAATGTATTGCTTGCTTATAAACATTTTTATAATGTACTTATTATAAACATTATTAGTTATATATATATATATATATATATATATGTGTGTATCT
>BMAW01006656.1:62115-115754 GCA_019974015.1 Nephila pilipes
TATATATATATATATATATATATATATATATATATATATATATATATATATATATATATATATATATATATATATATATATATATATATAACTCTATTAAATGGATTTAATTATTAAATTCACAAACGCCAGATTATTCCACATCGAAATATTAAATGCACGCACAACAAATATTGAATTAATCAAACAGAAATGAATTCTATAACAGAATTCCTAGCTTTCAGTACATCAACAAATTCAATATAAGATGTAGGTTATTGACATTTTTTAATCGAAAAAAGAATATTAAACACGGATTCTATCCTTCAGACATGAAAAGAAAATAAACGCATTATCATCTACAAAAAAGATTCGACACAGATATATGAAACTATAATTTTCCCAACACACAATAAATTTCTATTATAAAACAATCTCGAAATAATTCTAATTATTTCCACACTAAAATATTGAGCACACTCAACTCAGAAAAAATTGTCTGAATGAAATAAAAATAAATTGTTTATTAGAACTCACAATTCTTTTCTTATAATATATTAAAAAAAATCAATAAAGATATTAATCACCGTCTTTTTTTCTAAATGCAATAAAGAACATTAAATACGGAATCTATTCTTTCAACACTAAGTGCTCATAAATTCATCATAATCTAAACAAAGCTTCAGCACAAATACATGAAACTATTTCCCCCCCCCCCAAAGAATTTTCTTTTCATGAAACAAACTCTAACCATTTTAATACTTTACTTCCAGTACAGATTATTCTACACCAAAATATTGAGCACACTCACCTTAGCAAAAATCGAATGAATCAAATGAAAATGAATTACATTTAAAAACTCGTTATACATTAATAAACTTAGAATATGGATTCTATTTTCCACGTTTTTTAAATAAATAAAGAGTACTGAATACGAACTCTATTTTTTCGACACAAAGCTGAGATATACTTATCATGTTCCAAAAATAGGTTCGTTACTTATTCATGAAACTATAATTTTACCACAAGATTTTGGTGTTCATACAAAAACCAATTAATTTTAAACCCCAAACCATTTTAATACCTTCTTCGCCAAAATATTGAATACAAACTCAATGCAGAATATAGTGATTGGATCAAACAGAAATAAGTTGTATATTAAAATCTGTAGCTTGCAGTACATAAGTAGAGACATAATACTATATAGAACGGTTTTTTTTTTTTTTTTTAAATTTCAAAAATTAATACTGAATACGAGCTTTGTTCTTTCAACACAAAGCGAAGATATAATTACGAGTATCTATCTAAAAAAAGTTTCGCCACTGACAATATGAAACTATAATTTCCCTAAAAGACTTTTCTTTTTATAAAACAAACTCAAACTATTTTAATACCGTAATTCCTCACCAAAATATTGAACTCACTAATTACAGAAAAAAGAAATTGATTGAATCCAATAAAAATGAATGGAGTATTAAAGTCTAACGCTCACTGTACATTAGTAAGCAAAGAATGCGACATTAGTTTTTGACGTTTTTTTTTTACTTCAAGAAAAAGGGGGAAAAAAACTGAATACAGGTTCTGTGCTGTGAACGTTAGGAAACGATAATCTTGTAATTTTTGAAAAGCTTTGGCACTGACGTATGAAACTGTAATTTTCCCACAAAAATTTTCTTTTTATGAAACAAAATCAAACCATTTTAATATATCACTTCCTTGCCAAATTATATAAAAATATATATTATCGTGTTTTAATCTGACATAGACTTCCTAATCAAAACGAATCCCATCCCAACCGAGCGCTTCATTATCATAGAGTTCCTTTTCATTACATAACGCGGTTTGGAGATGAGCACATGCAAAAGAAGTCTGTTCCTTTCATGGAATATTTTCCACTTTATTGATGAATGAGGACAGGATGTATTGCGACGATAACCGTAACTGCATACTATTTAACGACAGGATCCATCACCCTTGCATCAGATAACGGCATCAGCGTCGTGTCCAACAACTGTACTTTGTTCCCGAAACGAATTGACTTCCCATATCTGAAACCATCGACGGAGATTTTTATACATTTCCCACAGCAATCGGTTGCTCAACCCTTCGCAGCGGGAGCGTCATTTGCGTCGGTTTTCTTTTGGAAAGGATTTGTTGTGTTTGGAAGTAAATAGCATTATAGTGAATGTGTTTGAAGTCCAGTTGTTTTTTTCTTTCTTAACTTGTGCTGACATGACGTTGTTTTGAGAAAAACGGCGTCAACAAAATTGGGTGGATATAAAATAAAGGATATATGGTCTTAGGTTCAAAAGTTTGATATTATAATACATTATGATTATATTAATTCTACTTCATTTGTTGAAGGTATATTAACTTTGCTTTAATTTTTAATAGTCTGCTTTTATTTTAATATCCGAACAGAACAGTATTGTCTACTTTAATAATTTATTGTTTGTTCCTATTTCAATACTTAATTTAGTAATAGATTTTTTATAGACAGTATATTTTAATAAAGGTTGTTGTATGCTGTCATTCAGGTTGGACAGTTTGTTGGGGCCACGAATTTGACATGCTTGCGTTTGGTGCTTAATTTGTGCATGTTCCTTTTGGAAAGGATTTGCGATATATGAAAGTAATAAATTTTTTCTGAACTTCAGCAGTTTTCCTCATGAATATTGATTTCATCGTGTCATGTTCATATTTTCCTCACGTAAAGTATTTGAAAATTTGCTGTAGACAAAAAAAAATGTGATGTATATTTTAATTTGTATTTTTAGATAGGCACTTTGTTCCTTTGCTTTGGAAGTCTCTTGTAAAAAAGGGGTTCTTTCGATGAGTCTCTGCGACACTGAAATAGCATTAAGTGCCAGTGGAGATGTCTTTCCTTTAGCATTTGTTTATCAAGCGGAATTCGGTTTAGATTTGAAGAGAAACCTAAAGTCTTTCTTGAAGAAATCTTTTTTGAAAAATTTGTTTTAATCACAAAAATATCTAAGTTGTTAACAATTTAATGTGACGTTTTAAGACGAGTATGCTACTGTTCAGTTATTTTCAAGGACCATTATTATTTTCAAACTAATCAAAGCGTTTGGTATTTTGAAAATGACGTAAAATAAATACACACACGCATATATATATATATATATCCAATTGCTTTTGTTAGAAAGCATTTTTAATTTTAAAAGGTAGTAATAAAAATGATCGAATCCCGATTCCTGTTTTTTCCCTTTTGAAAAATCACTTCAATTATTTAAAAAGCAGTTATTATGTTGCGGAAAACGAAACAAGGGGAAAAAATGCATATGTGATCAATATTTTAGCATGCAAAGTTTTAAAGTAGACATTTTGTTATCCAACCTTTTACTATTGAAGCTTAGTTTTTAGTAAGTTTCCTTAGCAACCAAAAAAGTAATAATAAAGGAGAGAAAACTTAAACTAGCAAATAAAAAGTTTAAACTGGCTTCCATGCTCCATTCAAATGTAGATTGAAGGAATGATGTTCTCAAAATTCGTTTTAATTTTAAAAAAAAATTCCAAACACTTTATATTTTAAAATATGACTGTTTCTAAAAGCTGAGTATTTTGCTGTTAATTTCTAGGAGTGGTGGAGGGTGCACTAGAATTTTTTTAAAACTGCTTAAGATAACAGTACACCTTCAAAAAAATTTTTTTTTTAAATTTTCCTTAATTTTGCATACAAATACATATTTTATGAACTTAAAGGGCTTTGAAGTTAGAAAAACAACTCAGAAAAGTTTTGCAAGTGTATATTTTTACTTTCAAAATGGAATTTTATACAAATATAAGCAAAATTGAGGCTTTCCACGAAGCATGATAACTCATAAGAAAATAAATATATAGGCATTTTGTAAATTGAATAACTTAGAATGCTATGGTAGTTCGAGTTCTGAACACTGATATTCTCTTTAAAAATCATTTGTAATTTTAATTTTATTGCAGTATAAAAATTCTTCTACTAAATATAAAATCTCAAGAATTGTCCATTCTATGTATAATCATTTGAAAAACATATGTATAGAATTTTAGGTTTATTGATATGTAAAATCGTGAGATATTGCGTTTTGAAGTAATGGAAAATGTTTAAAAAAAACCCTCGTTTTTTGAGCCCTTCCAGCCAGATTATGATCAAGTAATATATGAAAATAGCTGTAACTGAGATTCTAAATAATACAGAAACAAAACTCAAACAGTTTTTTAAAGATAAAAGACTGAATTTTAATATGAAATAAAATATTAAAAAAAATCGATGTTTTGACTGAAGTGTGTTTCGGAGGTATATTGTCTCCTTAAAGATATATGCCCTGAAAGTAAAATAGAATCACTTTCAGCTACAGTATTTTCCGAACCATACGACGCATTGTAAAGAACGATTAAATCAGAAAAATTTATTTTAATATATTAAAGGAAAAAAAAGATAGAGCTAAGTAAATTCTAAGGAGTTAAATCGAATATAATTATGCGTAGAAGGAAATATTTATTATTATTTTCAGAAATGCTAAAAACAGATTTTTTTTCTTCTTTTAATTTTAATAGAATGATTTGTATTAGTTTGAAATTTTATTTTTACTCACATATATGGATTAGAAGGATATACAAATAAAACATAAACTTATTATTGAAGTTATGTTCCATCAACAATTATTTTTACTTAACTTTTATGTATTGTTAAAATGATCCGCAGTAGCAATATTTAACTTTTCTAATAACTTAAGTGTGGGATAAAGACTCGCATTTTATTATAACTTTCAGACCATAACATACATTCCAATTATAAATTAATTTCTCATGTCAAAAAATTAGACTTATTCTCAAAAACAAAAACAAAAAAATATATACCAGACTTTTTTTTTTTTTTTTTTTAAAAAATTATAAATAATTAAAAAAAAAAAAAAAAAAAAAAATAAAACATTTTTTTTTTTTTTTTTTTTTTGAAAATTATCTTCACTATGAATAGGAAGAAAAAAAAAGCAGTTCAGCTGCTTTTGAGCCCCAGTTGTTTTACGAAAAGGGTAAAAACTAGTGGATTTGTGTTTGAAAAATAATTTTGATAGTAAGAAAGTATTTCATATGATTTTGAAAAAAAAAAAAAAAATACATATACACGTGCAACAAATTGTTATCGTTGTGGTTAAGAAAGACGTATTTAAAAATTCGTTAAAAACCTTTAACCACTTTAACTCAAACTTTGAATAAGCAATATCAAAATAAATTAATAATTGACAGTGGTTAAATAATCTTATCCGAAACCAAATATTACAACGAAAAGATCTACTTATTTCAGAATTGCCAACGGAACAGATCCAATTTAGGTTACACATTCAATATACCGCTTCACAATTGTTCGAACCAATATAGTGTTCCTATATATCTTTATAATTCATCTATCTCCTCTCCAATCCTATTCACCCTCCATTTTCTTAGTCGGTAAGGCTCATTTTCATATGTAATGGCTCTTTCACAAGGTGAGATTCTCATATCAAATATCACAATAACATAGCTCCAGAGATTAATGAAAGGGAAATATGTGGGAGAACCATTTACACCTGCATGCTAATTATTTTACTATGAGAATTTTTTTTTTAATTAAAGGCATTTAGGATGCGAAATGTTTATAATGTTAAGGCATAACATAGCAGTTAAAGTTTCCCTTCATCTATTTTTTAAGAGCTATTTTCTTAACTTTCGAAATGTTTACAAATGGATTTTTGAAAAACAATTTAGTTCCAGAAGGCATTTATACATAACTGATAAGAAAAAATTGCGCAATGAACTAATAATTGTTAGAATTAAGTAATTTTGTTGCTAAGCTGCTTTGGGAGGAGAATTATTATTTTTTCGGGCTTTTTAAATTCACACAGTAATAATTCCGTTGTTGTAAGTAAAATCGAGTCCTAATTGTTCTATTTTAAGAACTTGTATACGAGTTTAAGGAGGAATGAGATGGAATAAAAATTTTAAAAGTTTTTTTTTGTATGAAATTTTGAAACTTAATACTTTTATTATTTTTTGGGGGTAGGTTACATCCTTTCTCATAAACTGAAGTTAGAAGTCTGCTTAAAATTTTTTTTTTAATTTTTACGTTTAAAAAAATTAAATTTTTAAAAATATAAAATGAATAACCTTGTTAACTGCAATTAAAATTTATAACACTTTAAATTTTCTGACCATGTTTTTAATTATTCTGCAAACGTACTTTTTACTATCTCCAGCCGAAAATAAAGAAAACATGCATAAAAGATTACTCAAGGCTGAATTAATTACATTTGGGTTGTCAAAAGTTAAGAATTCTTTCAAGAAGTTTTATTGAAGTTGAAAAATAGCAAGCATGAGAGGAAAAATATTTTTAATTTTTTGTCTATGTATTATTTCGTTACATTTAAAATTAAATCTATTATCGATACAATGCAGAAAAATTGCCCTCCCTTCCGAAACAAAGCGTTATAAAAAGGTTTCGCAGGTACTAATTATAATTAAGATTCGCTTTTCCCCCACTTCATTTCTTTTAATAATAAAGCCCTCATACGTATTTAAGTTGCCAAGTTTCAAAGGATAGATGTCTCAAAATTGAATTCTGTGCACCCTTAAACAAAGGCGCACATATAGCTATTGAGATCTGGGGAAGAAATCTCGCTGGGACACGTTTATAGAATTGATTCACTCAACAAAATATTGACACAAATACACACACACATATGCATATATATATATATATATATATATACACACACATGTATATATATTCAATTAAAACTCAATTGTTAAAACGATTAAAGATTTTTTTTAAAAAAAAAGCAATTTACATTTATCAGGAAAACAACTATTTTAAGGTAATTTTTTTTAAACTTTACCATTAGTAGAAGGAAAAAAAGTGAGCATTGACTTCTGAAAATTTCTTTACAACTTCATTAAAATTAATGATTTTCGCCACTGCATTTTCTGCCGAAAGGATAATGTCAAACGGTTAAGGCTTATTTGGCTCATTGTTGATCGAGGATAATTTTTCAATCAGTTTCATTTTTAAGAAATTTCTCCCGTGAAAAGCAATTAAAACAAATAGATTCTTTAGAACTAAATATAAGTTAGAAACTGATTCCTTTGAAGTCCATTTCTACAATAAACTTTAACAGAATCAATACACATCACTTTTTAGCTTCGGTCTTTTCTAATTATGCTGCCTTGAAAATGACGTCTAAACTATTTTATTTCTGGTAAGATTTCATATTCTTCTACCTCATTAAAAGTTGTCGTGAGGCTTGAAATCAACTTAGTCAAAAGAGTCAATCAAGTCTTAGAAAGTCAATTTAAGATTCTTCATGCGCTATTGCCTCCGTGCGCTATTGCCTTTAGAATCAAATAGTACGCTTACTTTTTTCCCTTACAACTAAAAGAATCTCATATTAAAAGGTACTAAAAGTATAATAGATATCAAAGGCAAATTTATACTTATTTTTGGAAACCATTAATATCAAATCTAGAGAATCATCCCAGATGCATTGAAAATGTTCTGACTTTTAAGAAAATGTTTTTAAAATCGACTTTTAAGCCCAACTTATGCATGAAAATAAGAAGTTATATAATGAAGAAATTTTACACACACACACACAAATATAAATATATATATATATATATATATTCGACTAATATTTCTAAGACATTTTATTTCATTTAATTTTACATAATATTTTTTTCGGGAAGATAACGATCAACTAGATCAAATATGAAGTCCTTGATAAGATGAAAAGATAAATGCTTTTTTTAGCTGTTTATTGCAAAGGCGTAAGTTCACTTGAACAATGTATTTTATGCCGAAAAATAATGTACAATTATTTTACTTTGAAAATTTTCAAAACCTAAATTTATTTTCTAAGAGTGATGAAATACTGCAACAGAGTTTAAGAGAATTTACCGATTATGAAAAACTAATATTTGTATAACTAATATAATAAACTTATTAAACTAATATATTATTTGCTAAATATAAATTGTTTACTTAATTGTTAAAAAAAAAAGTTTTTTATTTCACTAACTCAGAAATAACAGTGTCATAAAATGTACTAATTGTTATAAGCTATGATTTTTTATAATAAAATTTACAGCATTATTTATTTACTTACTTTGATCTTGAAAAACATATTCATTTGATTTCCATGAACCTGAACATAATATCAGTTGCTAAATTCCTTTGAACTTAAAATTAAATTTATATCTAAGAAATTTCAAGCCTTGAATGCATTTTTAACTATCTGAATCACTAATTTGACGCACGCTTGTAAGAGTGTATCGTCTGTGTATATAACAGTGGGCAAAAGCTTTGATATTTATAAAAGACCGTTATCTACGGTGGCTATGTAAAGTTAAGATTCCTAGAATTTTAATGTTAACTATGTATGCGTAGAATTATTAAATTAAAATTTATCTTTATTGGCTGATTTAAAAATAATGATTTTATATGTTTCTATTAATAAAATCATAATTTATATTACTCCCCCCCCCAATATATATATATATGCTCAGGAAGGGGTAGATAAAGTTTATTCTACAAATTAATTCATTCTTATGTACATAATGTTGTAAGTTATAGCAATTAAAACTGATTTGTTTGATTTCAGAAAGCCGTAGATTGAATTAATCCACAAGATGTAGAAGATGAGAGTTCAATCTGAAGAGCTCTACACACGCATTGATGGCTTTCAAAAGGTCAAGAATTGCTGGGAAATTAGATGGTGACTATGTACAGAAATCTTAAAAGTAATAAACAAAAATTAAGTTTCTAATTATATTACTTTTTAGTATCTGGTTCCTGAAAGAAAATAACTTAAATACAGAAATTTTTGAAAATAAAAATGGCATTAACTGACACTTTTTTTTAATGTGAATGGCGCGGCATTTCATAATATGTGAAATAATCTTTTTATATGGAAATTAAAGAAATAATCGTAAGTCCCAAATGCTTCACTTATAAAACCTTTTTTTGTTCTTTTTTTTGCATATATTATTTAATAAAATGTATAACTGAGATCATTTCTATCACATATACTCTTGCGAAATCACTTGATTCGATACAGATGTTAATATACTTAAATTTATCAAGATTTAAGTTGTTTTGTTATAGTAGATATTAAGTAATTGTGCTTTTAATTTAATTGAAATGAATATACTTCATCTAACAATTTTATAATTTTTCAAAAAAATTGTAAAAAAAAAATGGAAATCTTTATATACACGTATGATTAGTAAAATTTTCTCAACATGCTGTTCATCAGATTCAATACATGTTTTTTTATATTGCAGTTTTTCATTTTTAGTGTCTCTACTTTTTATTCTCTGTACACGATTACATTAAAATCATACAAATAAACTAAAAAAATTTCTGCCTTTTGGTTAGAATTCTCATCAAGACAACACAAGTAAACACAAGTAAAAACAACACTTAAAAAGTTTCTCATGTTAGACTTTAGAATTCCACACACTATTCTATAAAGAATATTTTTCTATATACATTATTCTATAAGACTGTTTTTAGCCCTTTTCAGCCAATATTTGGTGTAATTAAAAACATTATTCATTTTTTTTTACATTCAGGTGATATTGAGAAGTATGCATAAGAATCTCAGATCAATTCTAGAACATCTTTCCCAAATGAAATTTTCAATAACATAGTTTTATCAGAATACTTTACAATTGAAGCACCCTTAAAAGTTGTTGTCTTTCTAGATTTTAATAACAATCTGAGTTTTTTTAAAGAAAGAAATGCGTGTTGCCTTACGAGATATATTCAAAAATGTAGAAACAAAAAGAAATATAGTTTTGACTCAATAAAAAGAGTTGAAGGGCATTAAAAATTCATTAAGGTGATCAATAATCAGTAAATTCGAATGAAAAGGGAGCGGGCAAGATTTTAAAATTTATTTACAGTAATTCCGTTATAATCCGTCACTTCCAGTAATCCGGTACAGGTTATTTACACAGGCTAACAAGTTATAGAAGATTATTTTATGACTTTTATTTCAATTGAACAAAATTGGTTATCAATACGAAGCAGAAAATTTTTTGCAATTTTAAATATTTCGTGGATTTGACATTCTATTTGCATGTACGGTGTAAATTTTTGTACAATAATTCCTTTTGGTGTTTAAATGCGTTATTCTTTAGTGATTTTCCTGTAATCTGACGTTTTCGGTAATCTAGTGGTGCTCTTTCCTGATATCAACCAGATTACAGTATAGCACTGTATTTCAAATAAAAACCGGAAAATCTTTTCGATGGTAACTTGCTAATTAAAAACACACCATACTTAGTACAGAAATGTCTTTACTTACCCCATGGAGCTTGTAGTAAAGCCCACAGGCGTTGCAGACGGGCTCTCCGTGGTTGTTGCGTCGCCACAGAGTGGTGTTGGTGGTGCCGCAATTGGTGCAGATCTGCCCGGCACGTCGATTTGCCGCCTGCAAAAAGGGAGGTGGCTATTAGAAACAGGCAGTTTTTTCACACTGTCCCTGTTGTAGCCTTCACAGAGTATAGTAAAATACATCAAAGCTTTCACAGTAAAATTAAATTTGATTTTACAGTAAAATCAGCAACCTTGCCACGTATATGAAAGTGATTTAAGATATCTCAGAAATACTAAAATGTTTCTAATTTGGCGACTATTTATTTTGCAGTTTAGAAAATAGAAAGCGCTTTGAATACTTCGATACTTTCAAACACAGTTAACTCGGTTTTTTTTAAGTACAATTAGCATTCCTATCATGTGTATGAAAGTGATTTAAGACATCTCTGACGCAAAAATGATTTTCGAATTGGTTGTTAAGAAAATAAGAGAGCGCTTTGAATACGCCGATACTTTCAAAGCACCGTTAGCTTTAACTGTATAATTAATATTCCCATCACGTGTTTCTCAATCATTTAAGATATCCGCCAACCTTTGAAACGCGATTTTTGATCAAAAAGTCTATAATTTATTTATAGTCTATTATTAAAGCTTGATTTATTCGCTTTCTAGAATAGTTTCAATTTTGTTTCTATCTTTTTTAGAACATTGATATTTTACTTAAAATCACCATCAAAATATCTTCCAACATGCAAGATGAATTTCCCAAAACCCCAAACGCCAATAAGTCTTTGAATGGTGTAATATGACAAAGAGTACCAAAAGAAGTTATTGTTCGTTTGAAAACTGTGAAATTGGCTGCGTATGATGCAATTATATAATTTAACGAAACATATCAAGGCTGCTTTAGAGTCTTAAATAAGCTGAACATTGGAAATCCGAGCTACTTCACTATAAATGGATACGAAAAGTTGAATAACAATCGAATGAGAAATTTGAAGCGTTATACAACACCTGTTAAATGTAAGCTTAGGAAAGTTTTAAAGCTCATTAGGAAGAAAAAGATAACTTATTTAATTAATACGGATAGTGAACTTTGCAAATAGGGGGCCTTTTAATGTTAAATGTTTATTTAATTAGGCAAGTTTCTGGGTTGAAATGTATTTTCAGCTTTTTCTCAAAATCAAGATTTTCATGTTTTGCACCAGCGCAAAACATCATTTTGAAAAAAATTATCAGAATAATGTTATGAAACTTTCATGGAATACTCTATAAAAGTTAATTTAGGATTTGAACCTCTTCTACTGTGTTACAATGCTAATATTTTGCACTTTATTGTTGATAAAGGCCATAAATCTTCACAAATTTTTAGTTTTTCTGTTTGTTACAGTATGACTTTCTATAAATATTTAATTATCAGGGTTATAATTATGAGAGAAGTACAAGTTCTGAATTAGATTCAATTGTTCATAATAAAATTTACAGAATTGAAATATCTCTATTTAAATTTCAGTTTTAGTGTTTTGCACAAGTGTCATTTTACTGCTATTTTTAATGTATCTTTTGAGTTAAAATATTTAAAAAAAATTTAATTTATACCAGTTTTACATTTTATTTTAATTTTTGAACTCTATTCTATAGTATAATGCATAGAAAAGGTTATTTTGTTTAAATTACTTTATAAAATCCTCTTCGAAGCAAGGCGGATACTTTAAGGTATATTAGACCCTAAAATGTTTCAAATTTGGTGATTATTAATTTTGCTGTTTGAAAAATAGAGAGCGCTTCAAACACGTCTATACTTTCTTATCACGGTTAACTTTGCTTTTACAGTGCAATTAGCATTGACATCATGTGTTTGAAAATCATTTAAAGTAGTTGAGATATTAAATACTTCAAATTTTGCACTTTTTTTAAAAAAAAATTTGCTGTTGAAAAATGGCGAGCGCTTCTCAGATTTTTCATAAATGTTGTTTATGAGAATTCGATAAATAGGACGTTAGAAAATTAAATCTGAAAATTGTAAGTAAATATGTCAATCCGTAGAGAAATATATCTGTAATTGCGTTTTTCTCAAAATGGGGTTTTTATTAGTGTATTCTACTACACTTTTTCTTCACTATCTACTTTTCCCATAGAGCTGTTATTTTGCACGTTATTAACTGAAGTATTTCGTATGCAGTTAACATATTTCTTTTTTCATATAAACTCTACAAATTTTAAAATCACACAATATTTGTATAAGTAATTATGAAAATTTGAATCATTAAATTAAATCGTAATTTTTTTTAATTCAATTTAATTGTTGAAATTATGGTTAAGTCTAGTATATAGAATACAAGCGCTGTACTATTTATACTTATTCTAGAATTTTTAAGGTTATGAATGCAATGGGATTTGTGCAAGATGTACCTGAAAGTAAATACACGACTTACAAATGTAAATACTACTGTTGATAATCTAATGTTCATACATAACTACTTACATTTATAAATACCCTTTCCTTATCATTAACATAAAAATACAGGTATCTCAACGTTAAAATATAAATAATGTTTATTTAAATTTTAAAAAAAGCGAGGATTATTTAAATTTCGCATAAAATAAGTTCATTTTTCCTCACCGAAATCGTCCTAGTAACCTTAATAGTTTGCTGAAAATACATAGATTTCGTTTTGATATTTTGTTATATATATTCAAAGGTTTGGGGGATGAAAAAAAAATGTGATAGCCGTCACAGTTGTAGCTCGTAGAGTGCATAGAACTTTAAAAAAGTTTCAAGATTCCTTTTATCCATTCAGATTATACAATTTAAAGATATTTTTTTTTGTTATTTGTTACCTGAAAACCTTAGGTATGCACTATTTTTTTCATGTATAATTACTTTTTTATGGATACCAGGACACCCGTGGAGTTCTGGAACATTAAATCTAAGACTCTTTGTTTTTGTGACATATATTTATGCATATTAGATCTTTTGTATACCTAATAATGATATTTCAATCTTTCTATTGAACTATAAATGTAATTTTTTCGTCAAAGATTTTTACCTCTTCTCATTTGAATATGGACATGTTTTGCGAGATATATTTGTATTTGGGTGCCATTTTAAAGAAAACTATAACTTAATATGATGTTTCATATTTTTTATGCTTCTATATAAGGTACTTATGCATATAGTAAACCTAATATATTTTTTTTCTCTAAATAATAACTAATTTTTAAGAAATAATTTTGTACAAAAAAAAAGGAAATAAAAAGAAATTAAAATTTCCAAAATTACGTTCTATCATTTTTTCATAGAAAATATACAGTAATATCACCAAAAAAGGTACGTTCACTATACTTTCTGTATAGTTTTCTATTTGAGTAGTAAAATATTTTGTACATTTATGGAATATCATTTTTAAAAATAGTGCCTAAATGCAAATATACCTAGCAAATTATATCCATATTCAAATGAGAGGGGGAGGGGAATCTTTACCACGAAAAAATTACTTTTACAGTTCAATAGAAAGATTGAAATATTTATAGACACACAAAAAATCCTAGCTCTACTAATAATTTGCGAAGATATATACCACAAAAACAAGGAGCCTTAGATTTAATGTTCCAGAACTCCACGGATGTCCTGGTATCCTTAATACATTATATACTCTTATTATCTCTTTTACCTCTGAACTATGCAGTAATTTTTTTTATTGGGTCTAAAGCTTGTCCGGCTGGATATCGAAAATCAAATTTAATATCGATACAAATTAAAGGGGCCTGACTTGACGAGTTTCTACTGTACTGATATTTCATTAGCTATATGTTGCTTTATGTTTGTCGGCAGAATTAAAATTTTTAGATTAAATTCACTTTGAATTGAAGAATGTTTTCCACCGTTAGAAAAAAAACAGTATTTATGAGAAATATATTCCATTATAAAGTTGTAATTTTTGATTTACTTTCCTAATAATTTAAATTTGATATTTCTTAGAGTACAGCCAAATAAATATCACCATAAATGACACCCAAATATTTACTTTATTATGTAAAACTCACACGGTTTGAAACGAAGTAACGAAATTTATTTCATTGTTATTAGCATAGAAGATAAGCATCAACATGTGACGTATTTTATTCATAATCTACTAAATTCACTCCCTTGGCATTGATAATGATCGGGTTTTATTTTCCTTATTCAAGCCGAATTTAAATTTCACAACAGATTTCTGATATTGCTTTGAAATGAAAAAGAGACTATAAAACTGTAAGAAAAAAAAAGCAATTAGCAGTAAGAAAGTACAGAGAACACTCGTTTATTCGGGATGTTCGGGATCACGACCGTGCCGCGTAACAGATTTTGTAGAATTATCAAGCGTCAATACGGTTTAAATGAGGATACTAGAGACACATCCTACCTGATAAAAATTTTAACCATATATTTATTTTAGACATGTACTTATTGTCTTAATGCATATTTTAAGCCTGTGTAGAGGATATAAATGCCTCTCAAAGTATTTCATCATTCTAGTGATAACAAAATTAATGGTGAATATTAATTTAATTGAATATAGTCTTGCATTGATTTAAAAATGCAACAAAAATAGAAAAATTTATACAGTACAACGATAGCTAAAACAAATTGTCAAAATCTACTTTTTTATGGCAAGAGAAAATACACTCTAGTATTAATGTATTTAAAAAAAAGTATCTGATATCGCTGGCCTTGCATCCATGATTCCGAGGAGCTGCAGTAGCCTAATGGTCATGGTAACCCGTTGGCTTTCGTCGGATCATATGTTCAAGCCGTGATGCCACAAAATATCCATCGAGTAGCTGGGGCTGATTCACGTTAAATCTGTCATGGTCCAAACTCTTTCCATCGGCGTGGTGTGGAAGTTAAAAGAGAAGGGAGCCCAGCTCAGGTGTCGTCCTCGTCATTTGACCAAGGTTCAAAATTATGAGGTCCTGGCCAATAGTTCTAGAGTTGCTTCTAGAGCTACGTCAATAAAATCAAACCAATCATTCGTTATTTCCGATATCTTCTTCAAAAAAGATCGTTAGAAATTACATAAAAACTTGTAAGTCCGGCAGAATAGTATTTTTTTTCTTCTTTCAGATCTTAGAATTTTATAAATGGATTTCATTCATTAAAAACCCGTTCCCACAACACTTCAGCTTCATTTTTTTTCAGGTTTTTTTTTTTTTTTTTTTTTTTTAAATAATTCATTCATTTGGATATTGGAAATAAAAAAGACGTGTCTCTTAACAATAGCTTGATTTCTTATGTTTCTGCTTTCTCTTCAGTAATCTCGGGGACTTTTTGGTTATTTGAATAGCATGAAATTATAATTTCTCCTCAAACAAAATGAAACGTAATTAGGTAAATTAGATGAAGAGAATAAGGTGCAGTGAATTTAATTAGAGATAACGACATGAAAGTGAAATAGAATTGAAAGTACAAAATAAGGGAGACAGAAGATAACGGAGAGTTTATAGTTATTAGTAAATTAGATTGAAACATCGTAATGAATCTCTTGGCTCGAAGTGACTCCAAGTTAAAAGTAATAGGATTCGAATCTGCTGTAATAGAAAGAGTTTGAATCAGAACGAGTGATTTGGTAAGCTAAGACTTTATTATTACATTATAAACTAGGAGTGACCGAGTTAAGAAGGATTCACCAGTGCAAGACCTTACATATTCTTTTATATTTAATAAATTGTTTGTCCTGCTTTTACTTATATTAAATTGGAATAGATTGAAAACTGGTGGTAGAAATGTAAATATTGACTGAAGATTTGTAAATATTGATTGAAGATTTGCAAATATTGACTATTTAATAGATTGGAAGATAGAAGTGGAGTTAAATAATAAAGAAACCGCATCGCAGATTTAGTTCTTCGAAGCGAAAAGATTTTTTTTCTTGAGGGGGGTGCTTAATATTTTGTTTTCCTGACCACTAAAGCCTGGTAATGAAAGCATGGGATATTTAGAAGTCCATTACAGATGTAAATATAACTTGTAAATAGTTTTTTGCATATAACTGGCTTGTAGAAATTGAAATAAATATAATAGAAATAAACTTCTCTCTCCATATTATTGACATTGGGATCATCATTCATCTTGATACCTTTAATTCCTATTTACTACAGGCTTTCCTCTTCCAATTCTGCGTCTTTATCTCCGTTTCTACTCTAGGTTTCTTGTGGGCTCACAAACTTTGGGTAATCTGTTCGTCACTCTATCCTTCAACCACCGTCACAATTGTGTCGATTTCAATTCAGGAATTTCCTCTGGGGGAACATCTGTAAAAGGATTACTAACACATTTTCTTCAAAATCTAGTACCACATTTCGATCAACCCTGGCTACGCTTGGATCTTGATCCATATCTTATCCAAAAACGTACAAATCATCCACGAAACTATTCGAAAGTGAATGGCTCTAATGGCTACGTGGTCAGTTCACGAATTTTTTTCCCTTTCGCTACCATCTATGGATTCTTTCTGATTTTTTGTTTAAGTTCCTAGCTTCTTTCGAATCAAATGAAAAATGATGAAATTAAATAAAAAATGAAAATACTGTAAATTATGTTCAGAATATTTGCTTCCGTTTTTTGAGAAACTGAATATTCACGTTTTTAACGTAACTAAAAAGTCCATTTGTTGGTCAAATTCCCAAAGGAAGACGCGGTTAAAAATAATTTTGGAATAACGGTATCGTTTCATTTTGCTGAAATTTTTTATGTTATGAAAAAATAAAGAATACAATACGCATTTTTATTCATTTTTTTTTTTTTTTTTTAATTTTTACTACAGTTAATTGAATATCTCCCCTCTCGAATTCTGTGTCAAATAATAAAGATATCAGAACATCTTCGAAGAAATTGTTTTTAATTTAACGTAATTTTTGCCTACAAATGCATATTCTGAGACCTCATGGGGCTTCAAAATTAGAAAAGCACCAAAGAAAAAATTAGTTAGTTTATATTTTTACTGTCAAAAGCTCATTTTGTACAAATATGAGGAAAACTTAAAACTCCGCAAAACATGGTAACTCAAAATAATAAGTAAATTGACATTTTGTAAATTGAATAATATACAGGATATAACCTTATCTAGGGAACAGACTATTATTTTGATAATCTATATATTTTTGATATATATGGCAATTTGATTTCTGAACACTAAATTGTTTTCTTAAAAAAAATCATTGTAATTTTCATTTTATTGCAGTATCTTAAAAAAACTTCTCATTATAGAATCTCAAGAGTAATCTATTCTTTGTATAGATATTTGGAAAACTTATGTATAAAATCTCATTCATGCATAATATTTTGAAATGTTTTGTTTTACGGTAATGAAAAATGTCGTTTATTGAGTCTTTCCGGTAAGAGAAATTCATGATCAAGTCGTACAAAAACATCTGTAAAAATCAGCTTCTAAATAATATAGAAACAAAACTCAAACAGAATGATAGAGATAAAAGATTGAATTTAAAGATCGATATCTTGATCAAAAAATATGTTTCGATGGTATACTGCACCTAATTTGATTTAATTAAATGTACTACAGCAATAGAAAGAAACCACAATTATGTGGGTAAAAAAGGAAAGAGATTTTAGGTTTCAATTCGCTTTTTATTCATTTATATTTATTTCAATTAAATTAAAAGGAATTTTTTCGCACTTTCTATATCTTGTTTCCTAAAATTTAATTTAACCCAATAGAAAATAAATAAAATGTATGTTTGTTATCTAATTTATAACACATCTGCAAAAGCTCTGATAATGCTACTAAAACCAATTTACTTTCCAAATCTTAGTCGAACAGGACCTACACTCTGAAAGTAATTTATTTTCATTTTCACGAATAATGGAAAATTATATAATTCAAGGTTATGGGAAGGGAAAAAAACAGCACATTTTGAGGTTTTTTTTTTAATAGATATATTGACATTATTAACTTGATACAGAAATAAAAAAAACACATTTATAAATTTTTTAAGTAACGACACTGTGTTGCAACACATTTTATTTTGATTTCATACATATTTACTTATAACCTTCAATATACCTTCAATATACATACTATCCCTACAATGCTCGATGCGAATCTCCCATTGTTCGAAACAGTGCTGGAAATTTTCTTCCGTCAGCTCCTTTAAGGAAGCGTTCCGTTTCTCTTTAAAATTTTCAACGGACTCAAATCTTGTTCTTTTTAATGCAGATTTCACCTTAGGAAACAGATAGAAGTCACAAAGATAAAGATCCGTCAAATAAGGCGGATGGTCTAACACCGGGATGCTGTACTTGGCTAGAAACCTCTTGACAGACAATGTGGAATGAGCTGGCGCATTGTCTTGATGGAAAAATATTGTCATATAGATTCTTTGTCGATTCCTACAGTCTCAGCAATCGCACGAATACTTAACCTACGGTCAGATTGAACCAGATTAGTAATATTTTTCGATATTGTCATCCGTTTTTAACGTGGGAGGGGAACCTGAGCGTGAATCGTCTTCAACCCCTTCTCGGCCATCTTAAAAACGCTTAATCCACTCAAAAACACGTGCACGTGATAAACATTCATTGTCATATACTTCTTTCAATAAATTATAAGTTTTCGAAGTGTTTTTTTTTTTTTTTTTCTTCCTAAGTTTCATGTGAAATTTTACAACAATTCATTATTCACCATTTTTCCTGCGAAACAAAAAACTTACTCTAATGCAAACGATGACTACAGGTATTCGGATTTATGTTTATAAAAAAGAATGGTACTGCATTTGAAAAAGAAGGCTTCATACTAAACAACTGTGGGTCGCTGTCGTTTGACGCATGCGTATTTCGACTGTAGCAGAGCCTGTCTAGTTATTATAAAAGCCACACCACGAAGCATTACTTTTTCTGGAATGATAATCTGTTTTATCTTTGCATTCAGAAAAAGACCATTGGGGGCTGATAGCCTTTTATGAATATTTTTTAATGGTTATTTCAATTTCAGATGCATAAAAAATTCGAGTAACATATGCTGTGCACCATTTAGTTGTTAACTTTGATGATTATATAACGGTATTCCTCTGAATATATAACCAATAAAAATGTAACAAAATTTTGGAATTTTCTTTTAAAAAATTTCACAGAATGTAATTAAAAATCATCAGTTGAAATTCATTTAGAAAAGGACGACTATTGATTTTCTAAAACATTGTAGATGCTCCTGATGTATAATGTAAAGGTTGTTTTGAAATGAATTTTATATATGAAAATATTAGTATTGGATTAGAAAATTGCCTGTAAACCTATCGAATTAAAAGCGGTCAAATATTAACACGATGAGTTTCCGCATTCCAATTTATTTTAGAACATTTTTATAAAATATAAGTCTAACTGAAACTTAGTGTTCCACTTTGAGAAATCTTTTAAATTTGATTATGGTGTACTAGTTATTATTTTAGATCTGTTTGACATATCGCTTCATAAGTTTAAGTAATTCCATTTCATAGTAAATAGCAATAATGTCCGTGTTACGAGGGTAGTTCAATAAATTCTTAGAAAATCCAAGAGATGGCGCTCGTAGCATCTAAAATTGTTTGTTTTCAGGAAACATCATGACTTACTAGACATCTCTCTTAAGTCTCAGTTACTAGTATTCGTGATCTCTCATGACGCCTTTCGCTCTCAAAAATGCTTCCAAAATTTGATTGCTCCAGGGTCGCATTGTCCACGTCATTTTGTGTCGAGTTGTCATAGTAGATGAGTCCAGGATTCACCATTATACAACCGGAAACCAAACAACAATCAAAACAATGGGTTGCTTTCGGTGAATCTGCAGCTAAAAAGGCGAGGATAACTTCATCTGCCGGTAAATGACTACCAAATGAAAACTAACTTATGATTCAATGTCAAATTAGTTTCGGCTTCATTTAATAGATGGCAGCACCCAGTGGTAACAACGATTTACCTTAATGGTGCCATCCGTCTTCAAATACAAGTATTTTTGGAACCCCCGTCTTATAAATGTAATGGCAAATGATTAATAAACGAAGAATAAATGTGAATAGAAATTCAATTATGATAGTGGGAAAGAGTGTTCCAGTTGAAAAAATAATTAAAAAGATTACAAAAATTACTTCATGGTTATGAAATTGCATTTGCCTCTGAAGTAGAAAAAAATAAACTCAATAAAAGTGAAAAAGAGCATACTGCTAGTTTATCAAAACAGAGTTTCTTTGTATCAATTCTAAATAATAGTAATTTCAATGTTTTAGTTATTACAACAAATGATAAATTATCAAAGATTAAATCTGTATTGAAATTAAGTTATGCTAGTGAAAGTATGTCAGTGGAAAAAAACGAAAGAAAATCACTAATAAATACTCCTTAGTTATAATAATAATCTCAGAATTGTCTTTGGAATTGCATGTCTCCTCATTAGGAAAGAAAAATGTCACGCATATCAGGAACACGCTGTTTAATTACCTAAACATAGCTTCTCGGTTGTAATTCTAAATAAACATAATTTCTATGCTACATATATCAAGGCTAAATATAAATAAACAAATAATAAATCTGAATAGAAATTCTAGTGAAAGTGTGTCGATTGAAAATAAAATCCCAACACACAATTACTTTACAGTTTTTATAATAGCCATGGAAATAGTATTGGAATTGTATTTGCCTCCAATAGAAAAAAATAACTAGTACTTACAAGTCAAGAAGAGCTTGTTTCTTGATTTATTTTCTAGCAGTTTCTCTGGCTCTTTCTATGTAGTCAATTCACACAGCCAGACATACTAACAGAAACGTGCTTAGGGAATTAAGTAATTTTGGAGCTAATAGTTAATGTAACAAACTCATGATTTTGACAGATTTAAATAACACCTTTTTCATCTGAAGGATAAATTTCTATGATAACGCTGCACATAGCGCAATTTCTTTGACAGATGATATTTTATGCAGACTATGAAAGCAGCTGGTTATCTCGGTATGAAATAATAACTAGGATAATAATAGTTCTTTTCACTAACGATTTTCCCGTCGGGTTAATAAACGTGTTATGCTTTCCAGAATAAATTAAAAAAATTATTTAAAATTTAAGATAAATTAAAAATTTCTTACACGAGCTAGCTCATTGCAAAACTCGGTAAACGCAGAATTAAATTATTTTTATTCTTATATACATTTCGAACAATCCAATTTGAAACCCTTATCTAATTTTTGTTTATGATAATCACAAATTAAATAAAATACATGGATGAGTTATGAGTTTTTTACTTACATGAGCTCTTTGAGAAACCAGTTAAATGCAGAATTCTATAATTTCGGTTCCTGTTTTGATTTCAAACTATGTAATTTTTGCGAAATACATTGACGAGTTAAGACTTTCTTACTCATAAGAGCTCTTTGAAAAACTTGCTAAATGCTGAATTCAGTCATATTAGTTTCTGTTCAGGTCCTGAACAAACCAATTTGAAATTACTATCTAATTTTTGCGAAATATATAGATGAGTTAAGACTTTCTTACTCACGTGACTCTTTGTAAAACTAATAGAATTCAGTTATTTCAGTTCCTGTTCAGCTTTTGAACAATCCAGTCTGTAATTGCTATCCATTTTTGAGGGTGATAATTACAGTTTAATATTTCTGCACACAATTTTTTTGTGAATATCATTAGCTGAATGTAATTTCAAATAAAAGAGATTAGGTTTTATTTTAGGTGTATGTCTCCCTTCGCGAAGTGTTCAAGAGTCTGAACTAATTTCAGTACACATTTTTAGAATGCAAAAATGTCTGAAGTTTTTCGCAAATTTGCAGGACTTCAATTTATACATTTGTTTATAAGACCGTGTTTTTAAAATTTGAAAACATCTCTTAAATAAGCATTTTTTTTCCCTTTAACATGCGAAATGAAAGCTCAAATTGCCTTTAGCATAATTAATGAAATCTGATACGTATTTTAAGCCTTAAAATCTGTCAGAAATGCGTATTATATCAAAAGAAACTGTCTGTATAGTGTAGATGAAATCAAAATATAACATTAATATTGTTGCACTTTTCTTTCTAAATAAGTGCACTGATTTGGGTTCATATTCTTTGATATTAAGCGAAGGTAACCTTAAACACATTAAATTACACATTTATTAACCTTAAACACATTAATTTAAGTGATATTTCAATATTTTATATTTTATTATGTTCTTTTTTTAAAAAAAATTTTCTCTAAAAAGAATCAAACTCTGAAATCTTACACTTATCTCTTTAATATGAAGCATTATAAATAGGAATATATTCTAAAAGTTAATATTAGATTAGCATTGATGAATTACCATAACTTTTAACGACAGAGTAGCTCATTTTTATACACACATAAACAAATATAACTATTTTTTTTTTCAAATGTCCCTTACAGATATTAAGGTCAAAAATATTTTTAGTACTGCCATCTAATTTAAATTTCATCTTATGTTTGACTTATGCCTTTCTGACATTTTCTAGTGGTATCGATTTTAAAGAACAAGAAAGAGTAAAAAGAAATATATTTAAAGGTAAAATTTTTTTTTTTTTTTTTTCATTTTGAGAGTAACAATTATCATTAGCAAGCTTTTTAATGCAAAAGTTTCTTGAAACTAACAGCATATCTCTAGATTTTAAGGCAAATAAATAAGATACCTGAGGTTGATATGGTCAGATAATATGACCACTTTGTGATTTCAGGATTAATTTCATAATTACTGACAGGTAACTCTAGTACTTTGAAAGACAGCTAAAAATAAACTACTACATTGCGCCGAGCTTTCCTGAGGATGAAGTTATCATGTTTGCATGTCTTCCAAGAACGATCATTATAATTTTGACCTGGTAAGTTTTTTTTTTTTTTTTTTTTTTTGGATAGCTCAGATTCGGATAAATGAAATACACCATTAACTCTGTTAGGATTATTAATTCTCTTTGATAATATGTGATGAATTTTTTTTAATTTCCTTATAATTCATGAATTAATCACAGTGTTTTGGGAAACATATAACTGCAGATAATACGGCCAATGACGGTTATATTGCTATCATAAGTCGCTGTAATACTGTGCAGCGACTCTTTTCTACAACAACGTTAGAAGTTAAAGGACCTGACTCAACCAGCCCGATGAGATATCTTTTCAGACTGATTGATAGGACTGTCAACTTCGGACCCTTTGGTTCAGGATTCGAAACAACACGCAAACAACTCTCAAACAAGGTCACCAAACAACTCTCTCCTCCTCCACGGGGTCGTAAAACCACCGACCGCCGAAACTGTAACTCCAGTTCTATGTTATTCAGCTCTACTGTCATCTTTCTTAACACCGTCATTAATAATTAGACTTCATTTAAAGATACATAAGAGCATGATAAAATACTTTACTAATAAGGTTGCCCTCTCTCGAATCCCACTTAACTCGCCAATTCTAGATTATGCTCGAATAAGGAAATCTGAGCTTACCAAATCACTCATTCTAATTCAAACACTTTTCGCTAGCAACTAGTTCTGACCTGAGCACTTTAACTAAAATTCGCATGAATTCAAAAAGCTAATAAGATGCTTAAATACAAATTATAAATATCTATCAATAAGTCCTTATCCTCAACCTCCCTTCCTTTTCCTTGAAATCTATTTCATTAATGTATCATTATATCTAGTTCATAATGTTTTTTTATATAATTCAAATTACTATAAAGTCGCTTAGATTAGTGAAGAGAAAATCGAGAATCGTCCTACGTCACAATGCCTGCATGAGAACATTTTTGTTGCATATGTTTATTGTATTTAATATTCTGCTTTTTAGTCATTATATGTTTTCCTTTTTTATTACCTCATCAACATGTCATAAAACAGATTGAGGAATGAGAGGAACTGGAGTCCAGGGAATATGAACGTGATTTCTTTTCTCGAACTTACATTCGGCTAATTTCAAACGGAATTAAAAAATTTTTTATGGAAAATAAACAAAAATGTGTCTTTTCTTCGTTGCTTCTCTTGTTTAAGGAAAGTTAAGTCTGGAGGAAATGAATTCATCAAGAAAAGTTTGAAAGCACTCTCATTATATTTGTTGGCCATGTTACATTAAAAAAAAATGTTGAATAAAATTTTTTGATTTGACTGTGAAATTTTAAAGTTTAATTTTAAAATTACTTTAAAATTTAAAGAGGAAAGGTAGTACCAATTTCTAAGAGTTTTTCATATTTTCAATTTCATTTTAGCCATCAAAATTTCATTTTGAAATAAGAGTGCAGTATTACATTCAGGTTTCTTACTATTTATATTACAAAAAGATAAATCATTAAATAAATATGTAAGACTCTATAAAAGCTTAAAATAGTCTTACAATTTTATTGTAAAATTTAAATCTCGAACTAAAATTAATCCTGATTGGTGAGGAGGTTTATACCTTGTAATTGTAATAACTTTTTCAAAGGAATTTGAGGAGAAAGAATCTTATTTGAAATAAACTCTTTAATATCTGATATTGTATTATATTACACAAAAATACTGTACATTGCAATATATTTTAGGGCACGACATTACATTATATTTGAATACATTACATTAAATTTTGTGTCTTTTCATTACATTATTATTTGAAATTACTCATAACAATGAACAAAATTACAATATACTTTACTTTACATTACAGATCAGGGTATTATATTACATAATATTACAATTGATTATATTTATTTACCTTATAAGTATTTATATTTTTGTTACATTATACAACGTTACGCGTCATTTCATAACATGTATTACGTTGTATTTTATTGTATTATATTACATGACATTTAGTTTTACTACATTACACTATATTACATTACATATTGTATTTAAGAACATTACTGGGTTTAAAATCTTTATTCCCATTATAGTTTATCATATCAAATTATATTACATTACATATCGTATTATAATATTTCACATTATATTAAAATGTGTCATATTTTTTTCTTTTTATTATTTCACAGTTTGGGAACATCGGAAGTCCCATTTTCAGAAGAAGGGGGGGAAGCAACCAAATAAAACAATTTTAAAAAAAAAGTGCGAAAAATAATAATAAAAAAAAATCAATGATTCTCGGCCAGCTTCTTCAAAACAAGCAAATAAAATATGTGGAGTAGTGAACTTTGTTCTATGAAGAACTAGAAATATCTCAATGGGTTAATTTAACCCAACTGCATAAATTAGAATAAATTCAAAAGGTATCAGACGCAAGTTCATTGAGAAAGTATTGATTAATTGTAACCAAATACATTTGTATTTGATGGTTATTCACTTATTTCAAGTTTCAAAAATGACAGAATGGAACACTTTTAAGGTTTCAAACGAAAGTCATTGGGTGGAATATTTCAAAGTACTTACACACCAAGAATTTGAATCACATGCCAGTTTCTTATATTAATTAAATGTATTTTATGTTTTCCCAACACTAATTCATATGTAGAAAGGATAATTTCTTTTATGAATAAGCCGCAGACGAGCGAAAAAATACAATTGTAAGTCGCAATTCTTAATCAATGTTAATTATAAGAAATCCTGATCAAAATGTTTCACTTTTATTTGAAATCAATCCTAATTTATTTAAGTAAATTTGACTATCAAACAAATGTAAGACTACATAAACTGTTCATTTGCACACGTTCGTTCCTGTTATTTTTATTAGCAAATAAAAGCAAAGTAGAAAAATATACTATTACCTAAAAATTAGCACATATCACGTTTTGAGGGAGAAAAAATAAATTATGACGTTAATCATGACCATTTCCGTTCCATTAACCCCTTTCTTGGTAAGAAGAAAACCACTAACTATTCCAAAGAAGGACTCCCCCCCCCTCTCCCATATCACCTTCTTCTGTAGCAAATTTTTAACAGTGGAGCAATTCTAGAGGTGGTTCAGATTTTTATTCGTTGAATTAAGAATATAAATAATGATTTTAAGAACGCAAAGATTCGCAATTATTTTAAGAACAATTTAATCCTCTTTGTGGAAATTTTGGATTCTATGGATTCTAATCAGTACGTCAATTGTGTATAATGCATATATATGCTGGTGTATAATGCATATTAGTGTACGTATTTCTTTATTCAACATTTAATAATAAATGACTAATATTGTAATTAATATTGTATAATTACTAGAAATAACAAGTAATATATTAAATAATTACAATTAATATAAATATGCATATACATATGACAAAATCACAATATTAAGTGGGGAAAGATATTTTTTTCCAGCGATCTACACGCTTCGTCACTGACAGTATTTATTCCTGAATTTATATCCTGCTAAATATCTCATATAAGAGAAATTTTTTTTTCTCCCATACAAAACTAAAATTAATTATTTGAAAATCAAATGAAAAAATTTTATGCTTCGACGAGATTCGATCCGAAGGCAAGAAGATTCTACGCCGACGCTCTACCAACTTTGGCATTGCAAGACAAATGACGTAGTTGAAGCATTGGCTTGTTTCTTAATTCATCCGATAAATTAAATGGTTGGAATGCAGTTTAGCCCAACCACCCTTAGCGACAGAAATTATTTAACGGTATTTTGCCAAATGTGGCTACTCTGGTCCGCTTCGCAGACTTAACTTTCAAACAAACAAAAAATCGCCAAGATTGGCAATTTTCTGAAATCGCGTCAAGTGGTTGGGCTCAACTGCATTTTCACCAATTTTATTTTAATTAATTAATGGAAGGAAGAAGTGTTCAAAATTTTTCCTGTTGGTGTCATAAAAAAACTGATATTATTAATTTTATCGCAACTACATTGTTTTTCATTTTCCTTTCTGATGTTCCTTGTTGCAATTAAATCCTAAAGTTGTCAATTACTGTTGATTGTTTTAGTTTTGATAAAAGTATTTTTTCACTCCTAAAACAAGGAAAATCATTTCTGCCATTCGTAATTAAAATTGTATTATATTATAGATAATACAATAATTATACTTTAATATAAATTTGTGGCAAATCTAATCTATACATTTCTTTGTCATAATGTGTCTGAAAACTTAGAAACGTTCATCACACATGTCTTTTTTTTTGTTTAACATATAAAATTAAAAATTCATTATACTTTGAAATATAATAGAGATGAAAAACTATCTAAAAAACGTTTTAAGTATAGTTTCAATTATTTTGCATTAAGCGGAAACAGCCCTATGTGATCGATATACACATAGCAAAGCCTTAAATTCAAAGAACAGGTAGGACTAGTGATTGCAAATTTACCGACTTTTTTTGTATCTCCTGTAATTCGGTAAAATTTATAAACAAAATGGATATACCAGTAAATTATTGGAATTTTGGTTTAGTTTATATTAACGCGGCACTAGAAGCAACACGAGGACTATTGGCGACGGACCTCGTAATTTTGAACCACGGTCAAGTGACGAGGACGGGCTTAATATGTACAGCAGCAGCATGTCACTGTCTGAGCTGGTACCCCCCTCTCCTAACATTTTCACCACGCGAACGGGAGGACATTGGGCCCCGACAGATTTAACGAACATCAGCCCCTGCTACACGGTGGATCTTTAGCGGCCAAGGATCGAACCCGCCACTGAACGAAAACCGCCGGCCACGGGAATCCATAAACCAGTGATTCGCAAACCTTTTAGATATGTGCAACATACTTTGAGAACCACTGTCTTAAGCCATAAATATAATATTAAAAAAAATCCTAATAAGACTTTATATTTTTTTATATTTGATTACTGTTGCATAAGTATTCATAGTATATTGACCATAAATAATTTAAATAAAATTCAATAACTTCATAAATAGGTGATACTTATACATGAATAGTTTTCCCCTTCAATTACATAACAGATAATTATTTCTCAATGTGATTAAAAAATATGCACTTAAGAAGCATAACTGATCAACACTTTGGTCTCCTAAATGGAGTTTAATTTTTGTACAAAATAACTCTGTCATGCAAAACTTTTTCCAGATTCAGCGCTTTTCGGCTTAATATTCGTAATTAGTCAAGAAATCGTATGCAAATTGAATATATTTCCCCTTATGTTTTCCTATTTAAATTACTTTGATTCTTTTTTTTTTTTTTTTTTTCAGAGAAGCGAATTTATATGTTGCATTTCTGTTTTTGTCTCGAACAATAAATTTTAAGTTTTTCTTTCAGGGATATGTAGCAGTAGATGTCGAAGGAAAAATTTTTATAATTATGTACATAATTACATAATTTATCGAATTACTGATAAAAACAATGTAGAATTATAGGCAACAATCTGAAGTTAAAGTTCACAAATTATCTTTTATTACCAAACAATCATGCCTTAGGAAACGCTCTTTCAGATTCCACACTTTTTGGCTTAATAATTAGTCAAGAATCGTACATAAACTTTCGGAATCCATGCTTTTTGGCTTAATGATTAGTCAAGAATCGTACATAAACTTTTGGATTCCATGCTTTTTGGCTTAATAATTAGTCAAGAATCGAACGTAAAACTTTCGGATTCCACGCTTTTTGGCTTAATAATTAGTCAAGAATCGTACGTAAAACTTTCGGATTCCATGCTTTTTGTTTTAATAATTAGTCAAACAGTATGCAATTTGAATGTATATCTCCCTTATATTTTCCGACTTAAATAACTATGACTTTTTTTGTAACTAATTTTTTTAATGTTTTTGTTTCGACCGATAAATTAAATTTCTCTTTCACTGATGATGTAACAGCAGATGTAGAAAGAAAAATGTATAGTAATTATATGCATAATTTACCGAATTATACCGATAAAAACAATGTGGAATTACAGGCAATGATCTGAAGTTAAAATTAGCAAATTCCCTTTTTTGTACAAAACAATCAAGCCGAAGAAAACTTTTTTTTTTTCAGATTCTATGTATTTTAGTTTAATACTCGTAATTAGTCAAAAATCATATCCGATTTGAATTTATCTTCCCTTTATATTTTCCGATGAAAATTGCTGCTATTCTATTTAAAAGATTTTATTATTATCAGCCCCCCAAGGAGCTATTTTTTGTTAACCCGAAAGTGTTGTGCCTGTACCACTTATCAAACATTTATCTTGTTTTTGCGTATATTTTTTATGTCTGGTTTCACCAAAAACGAACTTAATTTTCAAAAATACACCATAATAAATTTCTCTTGAATTTCTTATTGAATTGAAACAAGATATATGTAATATATATTTGATACCTGCTTTCCCCAATAATGAACTCAATTTTCAAAAATATGTCGTAATAAATTTCTCCTAAATTTTTTATTAGATTGAAGTGAAACAAATATAAAAACTAAATATTTTATTTACTTATCGATTTATGTATGACTTCAAATCATATGTAAACTGGAATCAAGATATGAATGAAAATGAATAGCATTATTCAGAATCTTAAGGCAGCTGTGAGGTAGACTTTTTTTCCCCTCTCGAGAATTTCAAACTGCATCTTTTTAGTTTGGCTTCCTTCTTGGAATATTTTGGGTTCAAATGATTTTAATATTGATTTGCTATTATCAGCCACCCTAGGAGCTATTGTTTTAGGTGAATCATTTTTGGCGTACCTGATCACTTTTCAATTTTTCATACTTTGCTTTAGTTTTACATAATAAAATTAAAGCAAATTAAACTAATTTTAGCTGATATAATACATTCAATTTAATAAATTATCGTTTCCTTTAATTTTAATATCGGAAAAGTTTACTTTTGTCCATTTGTCGATATTTCATCGTTTACTTTAATTCTTTTATTTAACTGAGTAATTTAATAATAATTATAAAAAAGGGCGCCCTTTGGGTGGTTAAATGTGTTCTTTGTAAAACTTTGCATAGAACTTTTTTTTAAAAAAAATATTATTTTATTTTTCTGTTTCATAGGTAAATCATTATCCTGTATATTGACGTTTGTTTTGACCAATAAGTTTCTCGTTCATAGGTAACGTAATTGAAATGTCGAATGAAAAAGGTACTACAGTTATGTACATAATTACCGAATTATACCGATAAAAACAATGTAGAATTACCGGCAACATTCTGAAGCTAAATTGTACAAATTACCGGTAAGCCGATTTTGCATTCCCTAGGTAGGGCGGACACTATCACCGCAGAGCTTGTACAAAATCTTTACAGAATTAGCATATTAATGGGATGGACTTACGACCGATAATCAGTTCAAACATCTAAATTCGCTTTTTTATTTCAGTCACACACACAAGCCGCACCGCTAACTGTCTCTTCTTTTTACACGCGCTGCTGAGACAAGACTGTGGGAAGATTAACCCTTTCTTCGAATCATCATAGATTTACTCCCGACAGCTGGATGACACGACCATCAAAAATTTAATGTAGCAGCAACCATGACTAACCCCCACTTATTACACACAAAGTTCCCGAAATTATTACACAGAAAGAATAACACTAATAAAAAAAAATTATGTTTTTTCCCACTCTCCCCCCCTGCCCCTCCCTCATTTGATTCTCATATTGAAGTTCTGAAAGTTGGCAGTCAAACCGGTCGTACCGTGTCACGTGACACACCCACCGGTCGTCTGCTGTGACATCTAATTTATGGGATTTTTGGTGACAGCACGTCTGGTGTGGAGAGTAGAGATGCACATCATGAAAGTGATAGGATTCGTGGGATGACAAGTTCCCATACAGACGAGGGGCAAGTGAATTTTGAATTATGGGAGTTTTCCTACTAACCCACAAACAAATGATATGTCAGGAGCGGAATTTCGAGAGCAGAAATTCAGGGCATTTCTTCCTGAGGAAAGGATGTAAGTAATGAAGTAATTAAGTGACACAAGAAAAAAAACACCTTTAATAGTCTCTGATGGTAATACTCTTAATTAATTTACTAAGCATTTTCTCCGCGATGTCTTATGGGAAATCATTTGGTCTGCCGCCTGATTCAGAAAAAAAAAAAATTATTTTCAGAAAAGAAATAACGCATTTACTTACAATTGAAAAATACTTTTTATCTGAGGTATTTTCGTTCTCATGTTTTGTAATTTGCATATCGACTCGTGTTATCAATTGCATATCATTGGGTTATCATTCCTTTGGTAATGAGTAATGAAATCACTAAGTGCATTAAAACGTCATCAATAATTCCCGGTTAGTAAAGGTCTTAATTAAATTATAAAGCATTATCCATACGATATCTTATGGGAAATTAATTAATCCTCCTCCAATTCAGAAATATTTTTGGAAAAAAAAATGAAATACGTCTTTATGTACAATAGCCAAATATATATATATATATATATATATGTATTGAGGAATTTTCATTTTTGTGTTTTGTAATTCGGATTTCGATCCCTGTTATCATCAAATACTTATTTTTGCTCCATAGGTTGTTTGGAAGTCAGTAATAAGTTATAAAGTCATCAAGTACCAACAGAAAGAATGTCATCCACAATTCCCGTATGTTAATGGTCTTAATTAATTTACTAAGCATTTTCGAAGCGATATCTTATGGGAAATTCTGATTCAGAAATATTTTTGAAAAAAAAAAAAAAAAAAAAAAATTAAATTATGGTATTACGTACAATTGCCGAATATTTTTTTATTAGAGGTATTTTTATTTTCATGTTTTGTAACTCGGATTTTGATTCGTGTTATCTCAAAGGCTTGTTTACCGTCTTTAGTTTTTTTTTTTTTTAAAGTAAGTTATAAGTAATGTCATTATATATAAGTACCATTAAAACATCATCAACAATTCCCACAATAGTAATAGTCTTAGTTAATATATCAAGCATTATCGGAACAATGTCTTATGGGAAATCATTTAATCTAATTCTGATTCAAAAATATATTTGGAAAAAAAAAATAACACGCTTACGTACAATTACGAAATATTTTTTTATACGAGGAGCTTACATTTTTTTCTTATTATTGTTTTGTTATTCGGCTTTTGATTCACGTTATCATTAAGTGTTTGTTTTGTTCCTTAGGTTTCTTGAGAGAAATACGCCGTAACTCAAATGCTTTTAAGCAAATTTTATTAAATTGTTGCTCATATTTTCCTCTTGGAAAATAACGATTCCTGCTTAGAAGCAATGAAATATCCCTGCAACGTTCTAGATTTAAGAGTTAGCGTGTAAAAATAAAAAATAAAACTTACGCTTCGCTGATGAAAATCTAAAGGACAGAGAAGGTGAAATGTTTAGGAAAGATTTTTCCAAACAACGCTGCCTGAAATAAATAATTACTGCGACACGTCTTCGACAAGACAGAATGAACTTATATTATGCAAAGTTTACGTAGTTCTCACTTTTTCAAATTAAACGCAGTGTGCAGGTCATATTTTAACTTTAATATAATTTTATAGTTTTGTAAATATCAGCTTAAATAAAATTATATTTAAGTTCATAAATATAATATGTATGAGGAATTTATGATCAGTAGATGCAAATATGTCGTTAGCTTATTTTTACAAAAAAAAAAAAAAAACTGCATAAAATCCACTGCATTTAAATAAATAACTTAATTTTTTAAAATTTTGCAAAGGCTTTATGAACAGAATTATTTTATAAGACAAAACAAAAAATTAAAAAATTTTATTCAAATTTCTCCCAGTTTGCTTACAAATTTAGTGTAGTGTTTTCAATTTTTTAGTTTTTATTAAAAAAAATATTACTTTCACTGTATGGGAAGTAACTTACTCTTATAATATAAAAAATATCAGTGCAATAGATCTAATAAGACCTTGAGGAAAGTGTACCATAATTCTAAAAAAAAAAAAATTTTTTTTTTTTGAAAAATGCAATTACAGATATTTTTTACCATTGCGAAAAAAATTTTTTTTTTTTTTTTTTTTTTTTTGCAATTTTAAAATTTAACCTTCTAGCTTTCAAATTCAAATACCGCAATAAGTAAAATATCCATAGAATCAGCGAACTTATGGAGAATTAAGTGCACACACACACATATATATATACACAATTATGATTAATAATGAAACATGTATTAAATGAAGTACTCATGCTCAATGTATACGCAAATCAGTAAATATTTAATAACTATAAAGATAAAAAATATTTAATAACTATAAAGGTTAATAACTATCAGTAAATATTTAATAACTATAAAGATTAATAACTATAAAGATACAAAAGAGTAAAAAAAAAATCGGAGATTCGAAACCAATCCGTCCCCCCTTAAAGAGGGAATTGGGATCTCCACCCACTTAGAAACAAATTAAAGTTAATAATAGGTAATTAAAATACAAATTTGAAACATTACTACTGATAGTTTAAAAGTTAAATGCTTAGATAATCTTTCCTTTAAATATTAGGTTGGGGGAAAAGAAATCCCCCCCCCCGGCATTATTTTTTCGGTAGATGGTGACTGATATCCCGTAAGGTATCGGCCAAACAATTTCAGGTTTAGGCTCGTTGGAAAGGTGATATTTCGCACTAAAAGAATCTTTTGCTGTTTTTTGTTTGGTCTATTCAGTTGTGAGCTACAGGGTGTTAAAAATGGAAGTCAATTAAGAGAATGGAGCTCATCATCTGATACTGTAATAGCCAATCACGTGCAATTTTGGTTTCGTCGAATCGGTTCAGGTATTTTTGATGTTAAAGATGGACCTCGCACAGGTAGGCCTATCGTCAAAAATGTTGATAAAATCACAGAAATAGTTGACCGGCTTGTTAGCAGTCCTAGCATCGCCCAGTAGCTAAAGATCGAACGTAAAACAGTTTTAAACTATATGCACAAAACTGGATTCAAAAAGAAAATCGATGTTTGGGTGCCACACCAATTAAGGTATAAGCCTACCTTCGAAGAGGACATTTTTTAAATAATTGAAAAAATAACTTTTTATTTGCATTAAACCATAAGATATGGGCTGAAAACTTAAAATACTATGTAAAATTTGCATAAATTAATAGTTATTTCATATTTCAACTTAAAAAAATATATAAAAATAGCAGTAAAATGGCACTTGTGCAAAACACCAAAACTGAATTTTAAATAGAGATATTTCAATTCTGTAAATTTTATTATAATGAATTGAATCTAATTTAGGATTTGTGCTTCTCTCACAATTATAAGCCTGAAAATTAAATATTTATTGGAAGTTGTACTTTAACATACAGAAAAAAAAATACAAATTTTTGATAAGTTATGACTTTTATCATCGATAAAATGTCAAGTAATCAAATTATAACAATAGGAGAGGTTCAAGTCCTGAACTCACTTTCATAGAGTATTCCATGAAAGTTTCATAACATTATGTACATAACTTTTTTCAATACGATGTTTTGAACTGAAATAAAATATGAAAATCTTGATTTTAAGAAAAAGCTGAAGATACATTTCAACCCAGAAACTTTCCTAATTAAATAAACATTTAACATTAAAAGGCCCCTTACTTGTAAAGTTCACTATCTGCATTACTTAAATAATTTATCTTTTTCTTCCTGATGGCCTTTAAAACTTTCCTACACTTTCATTTAACAGGTGTTGTATACCGCTTCAAATCCCTCATTCGATTGTAATCCAACATTTTGTAACCCTTTATAGTTAATTAACCCGAATTTTCGATGTTCAGCTTATTTAAGACTTTTAAGCAGCTTTGATGTCCTTCGTTAAATTGTATAATTGCATCAAATGCACCCAATTTCACAGTTTTCTAAAAAACAAAAACTTTCTTTAGTACTTTTTATAACATTACACCATTACAAGATTCATTTGCATTTTGGGTCTTAGGAAATTCATCTTGCACGTTGGAAGATATTTTCATGGCGATATTACGTAAAATATAAATGAAAAACAAACATTGAAGTTCTATTTCCGTTAGCAGAATGCTACTTCCAGTTCTAAAATTTGACAGAAACTATTATTAAAAGGCTTATAACTCAGGTTCTATGTAAGATAGAAACAAAATTGAAACTGTTCTAGAAAGCTAAGAAATCCGACTTTAATAATAGATCGTAAAAAATCGACTTTTTGACCGAAAATAGCGTTTTAAAGGTAGGCGGATACCTTAAGCAACAGGTTTTTTTTTTTTTTGCCATAACTCAACGGGAATTTATCTGAGATGCATGAAATTCATTTCTGAATTTCATGCATCTCATTATGGTCTGGAGAGGCATTATGCTGAACGGTCGGACTAACCTCTGTCTAAAACGTGGAGCTCAGTCCGACCGTTCAGCATAATGCCTCTCCAGACGACAACCTCTAGACCACCGTAACGGTATCTTTCCATGATGATATTGGGATGAAACCATGTCCCAACCTCTCTCCAAATAAACTGGCGAGAATTGCTTTTTGCACTGAAACGTTTCTCATCCCTAAAGAGGACATGATGTCCAGTTTTTGTGCTCCTTACACCACTCTAAACGGGGCTGCCGAAAGCCAACTTTGAAAGGAATACAGCATTCAGGACTGTTTGGCGAATTGGCCACCTTTGTGAAGGAATCTGGTCACAGTAAACCACGACACTTGTCCCCCTGTTGCTGTACACGGCTACTGAGCAATGGCTCTTGCTGACTGGTATCAGGCTCTTTAAGCCTGCAGGACGATATATCGGTCAATCACTGCAGCTAATTTTCAAGGGCGGCCACCATTAATCTTTCTAACAGTTGTACCTGTGGTTTGGAAGGCTTTCCAAGAGAGTGAAACGATACCTTTGTTGATTCCGAGCTCTTCAGTTACACCCCTCCTCCAGTTTTCCGATCATTTTCCCACGTCTTAAGTCGTTCCAGGTGATTTCTACTAGCCATATTTCACGAAAGAACTCACTTGTACTTGCAGCGGATGTCTTTAATTGCGCCTCCATTCTTCATTTTTTTTTTTTTTTTTTTGTAGTCTTGACGACCGCACGCGTTTTGTGTACACTCACGTAGTCTATGTTTTGTTCCTGACATTTGCATACCCATCACCTTTCTACTGAATTGCGTATTCATTGTACTGATCGTAATAACCCCCTTTCTACAATTCCATGGCTATCTGCTTAAAATTTACATTGTTGCTAAGTTTTGTACACCAGTGTGCATGCGTGTGTGTATCACACATTAAATGTTTTGTTCTTTCATTATTATGATAATATATTCGTCAAGCAACTTTCTTCATTTAGTTTTGCTTCCTTTATTTAAAAAAAAAAATTAATACATTTTGGTAATTAATAGTCATAAAGCATAAAAAGGGTTGTGATAGAACTCAATAATAAGATCATTCTTTTAATGATCTTCTCTTTCCTTATAAAATGAAAGCTGCATTTTTAAATTCACACCCTACTATTAAATTTATCGTAGTATATAAGAATACGAGTAAAATTAAATTCATTGAACCATTATATTAAGAAATGAACATCTTCAAAGGATTGTATGAAATTTATGCATTATAATATTTACACACCTTAAGTTAATTCTTAAAAAAAGATCCAAGAAAAAAAATTAAGGGACTAAAGTGTGGATAGGAAAAAAATGAGTTTATATATCTTCAACTTCAGGGACAACTTTTCCCACCTTAAATCTCCTTCGCGTGAGAAAATAATGCAATAAATTACCGTAGTGTATGTGTCATCAAGGATACCGCAACGTAGTTTAAAGTTTTTATTAAACTACGTTGCTTCCTGTTTATAAAATATGTTGAACGTGCTCACGCATTATTATTTTGATGTTATTAATTTTATATTTTTGTACAATTTGCTAGGTAAGATGGACATATATTATTGTATCGTATTTTAATTATTTAAATTGTTTTTACGTGTTAAAAAGGTATTTAGTCCATATTATACACACACACACACACACACACACATACATATATATATATATACAGTGGGATATAAAAAAAAAACTTTGCGGATATATGCCTCTTACGTTCTGGGTCGTGGAGTAAAATTTGCAATAGAATGTTACAGAAAATTAATAGACACTCTTTTAGGTTACAGTTTTGGTAATGAATCTCAGAAATTTTCCAGATTAGAGTGGCCAATTTTTGCTGAAGCTTGTTTTTACTGAATCAAATCCTCAGTGTATAAAGCTTAAAATTCAGTTAAGGTTTACTGCGAAAAATGGCGGGAGATCATTTAGGCTAGAATGAAAAGATAACAACACTAAAGACAAGGAGAAACAATGGCGGAATAAACATTTTTGGAATAAGTTTTCGACGTGTCCCGCCTTCACGATGACAGTTTGCATAGTAGATATTTAATAGCACATATGGACGGAATCTATTGAATCATGTATTCATCTCTCCTTTGATTTTCCAAATATCCTCAGAATCAAAATCCATTGGAATGAGATCAGATGAAACTTTGGTAGCTATGGGAACATTAAATGGTGGGAGAGATTCTGTCCAGAATATATCGTTAACTTAGAGGTTGTGGGTTCTTATTCTTACTTACTGGAAGAGATTACTGCCAATAGACTACGTGTGATTGGCGTGAAAACTAATTATGAGCAATATTACCAATTACATTAATCACAATTTGCAACCTGCAAGTGTGTTTCTGTGCCTTTATTGTGGATGCAACACCTATACCAAATTTGTTAACGCAGCACTTTCGTGCCAGATATCTCCACTGGTATGAACAACAGTTGTCAAGGTCATTTCGATCATTACTCCAACAGTTTCTGTCTCTGGGGTCCTTCAATTCGTGAGAATTAGCATCACATACCAGATTCAGCAGATTCACTCTTTATCATGGTACAGTACGATTCAACATCTAGAACTTACTATATTAGCGGTTACGTCAATTTGTAAACAATAGACAAAGGAAACAAAACTATCCTTCTTTGTGTCTTTATAGTCGTTTTCATTTCTCTTAAAATCTCTACATAACGCCGTTGCTTTTCCTTCAATTTATGCCTCTCTTTTTACATTTCACAGATGTTTGTTTTGTTTTTAAATTTAATTTCTTTTAAATTTATAATTTTTCTATTTCAGTTGAAGCTTTTTATCGTGAAATTGTATTCACAATATTTATCTTTTATTTTAATTTGGTTCAGGTATTTATTCTTCATGTTTCAGTTGTAGTTTACTTTATAGATTTCACTTTTAATTCTTCTTTGCTTGTAGATGTTAAGTATGAGCTTGATAAGTTTAATACCAAATTCTCTCTCTCTGTATATTATTGTGTGTGTGTGTGTGTGTGTGTGTGTGTGTGTTATTGTGTGTGTATACACGCGCACACACTCAAAGGTCCGTGGGAAGATTGCAGGAAAGGGTCAGTAAATCATAGTAGATAAAGATCTGAGGAGAAAAAGGGTTAAGAACACCTGGGGTCTGTGCAAATATAATTATCCATACTATTCAGGCTTATCTTATATTGTGTAAAATGAATATCCAGAAAATATGCAGTCTTTTTAACAACTTATTTTTCAAAGTGCCGCCAGCAAGGGTCACTAGGCATTGGCTTCTGATGATGCTTAACGCAAAGGTAAATTCTCTCAAAACAAGTTATACCCTGACATATTTGATCAGTTGCTCTTCCGTTGTAAATTGGCTGAACGACATGGTGGTTTCAGGATGAGGAGAAATTTTTCTCTTCCACGTCTTATTCTAGATCGATTAGGTATCAAATTCAATGATTTGATCTCTCATGTTGTTTTTATTTCACTTTCTCTTGAAATACAGTGACTCCTACTTTTCCTCTCTGCCCCATAATAGCAATGATCTCTGGAAAGGGCCTTCTTATGCATTGTAAAACCTTAACATTAAGGCTGTTAACATAGAAACAATACTGCGATCTCGACAAAAGTGATTTATGGTTTTTGTCCTTTTAACAAAATAAAATAACTTAACTTATTATTTCATTTCATGGATTCGATATATAAGATTTTTCGATATAAACGTTTATATCAAAATATTCACAAACTGTTTTAAATCAATATTGATAAAATAGTATCTGATAAAAGTACATTTAACTTTTAGACAAAGATTAATGTAAATAATTGAAATAGGATTTTAGATTTAGCTTTTGTTAGATAATGTATCAGAGTTTCCTAGGTTTTCAAGCCGTCTTTTATGTTTGTTAAATCTAATCCTATTTTGAGGGTGTACCATTTATAATACTCAGTTGTTTCCCATAAACATATAAACTGTAAACCTGTGAGATCTTATACAGGAGATAATAGACTAAGGTCGGATACAGGCTTGAATGTGAAAAACAATTGCTTATTGCTTGTGATTTCAGGTGTCACAGATTGTATTTATTGGTTTCTTTTCCATATTTATATACAATGGGAATTTAAAACAAGTTGTATTTATTATGGAAATATTTTGTAATCCTGATTTAATATTCTTATCCACTCATACAAAACTTTTACTACATCAAACTCACTCCTCATCATTAATATTAATTAATCTTTTTGAGTTTTATTTCCGCGCTATTTGTTTCTAATAAATTTAGACTTTATAACAACATAACTTCTATCATTTACAATTTATACAATTTATATCTGACTGAAAGATTTAGAATTAAAACAGTTGTATTTATTATAGAATATTTTATGTTTCATGATTTGTTATTGTTCTTGTCCCTCATACAAAAAGAGCTTTGTCAACACTCTCCTCATCATTAATGGAGTATTTTGATTATATTTCATTTATTTGTTTTATAAATGAATTTTAGATTTAATATATAACTATCATTTCAATTTACAGATTTCAAATTGCATGTTATTAACTCGTATCCTTTGTTTCTGATTGACTTGTAGAACAATTAAGCACAATATATCAGTCGTTTTCAATGCTCTTAAAAGGTTCTATTTTCTTATTTTACCAAATTTACCTCATTGCTCTAACATAAGGAGATAGACAACCAGGCCTTCATTTTCATGCAGAAAGACCATCAGGACAAAATAATCTAAGAAATTCATGTATAATGCAGATCTTACTTTACTATTTAGGCATTCAGTGTGGTTTTTAAGGAAACGAAAATCCTCTGGAATATACAGAACATGAAGTGTTCATTCCGTGTGTTGCATAGAATAAATAATCACTAAGTTCTTACTTAATAAAAATACGTCGCCTATACCATATACAAAACGATAGTTTGTTTCTCAAATAACTATGAAGTTAATTTAATTTAATATTACTCCTAGAGAGCAGTATTCACAAATTCCAGTTACAGACACTCTTTTGGCCATAGAGACAAGTTGGTTCTTAATTTGAGGATGAAATAATGTGGCTCAGTTAAGCTGCCATCATACAAATATCTGAAGAACTTCCAAATATAAGAACATTCAAAGAAACGCCAATTTTCATTTGAAAGAAATGAACTGACACCTCACCTGGTTCTTGAGCAGTTCACACATGTTTCATGAATTAGTAATTTTCCTTGACACGTAAATTTCAAAACCTATTTGGGGTTTACAATGCCCAGGAACTGAATCATGGAACGTTCTAAACCGAGAAAGAGAAAAATTGATCAGATGAAATGAGTAAGATTATGAAATACGCAGTTCTCTCTAAAAGATAACAAGTAGAATACAAAATTAATCCTCGAGCACTTTGCTATCAGAAAAAGGGTTCAATTGGGATCCTATTGTTTAACATTAGCTTGAGATATTTTCAAACCAAAGGAGATCTAATTTAGTGATACTGTTAACAGAGTAAAGATCCTTAACTATGATGGGGTAAATAAATCATTATGGCATTTTTGCAACTTATTTCAGGCTATGTCTCTTGACGTCTGAGGTATAATTTTTCTGCAGTAAGGCAGGAGAGGATAAAATGTGATGTTAGAAATTATTTAATATTTGGATGCAGAATGAATAGGACACCTTGTCTCATGTGTGGTTTTGAGAACGCCGTAGGTCATAGAGTACAATCAGACTTTGAATTAGTTTGACCGCACAAAGGAATTTTCTTTGGGTCTTGATATTAAAATTGTTCTCCTGAAGCCCGCTAGGAGGTGGGATAATGGTTGTATAGGCTGTTTGGAGGCCCGCTATTGGAAGTAAATATAATATTTAAATAGTTATACGTTTATAATTGGCAAGTTTGAAATAAATATAATCCCAGAAAAACACTCTCTCACAATTGTTGGTTACTATTTATTGCGTGGCCTTTGGTGTCAGAATTTCTTAGAGATCTGGTCAGTTGGTTTATTAACGACTGCCTAAGCCTAACTGGCTATTGAAGGACCTTGTTTGAAAGCCTACCTCCCCGGCCAAGTGAGGCAGGGATGCCAGCTGCTTAGGCACATCACCTCTCCAAATTTCCATACTACGCCAATTTGGAGGAGCATTGAGGGCCTTGACAGATTTGGCATTACCTTGCAAGGTCTTGAGCGACACTGAAAACTGACATGTCAACGACGGCTAGACCATGATCAAATACTAGGCTAACCGCCGCCTGTTGATTTTCTTAGAGGCCAGTTATCAAATTAGTTGAACCGATATCGGTTAGTAGTACTTCTAATTGTATTTTATATCTACAAATAATGAATTCAAATCATCACAATGTGCCAAACTAAATTTTCTCATGAATTTATTACTAATATTATTTGTAGAATGGAAATGCGTTAACTATGGTCTGTTAATCAGTGATAGTATTCAAAAGCTAAAGGACTTCCGCTGCAACCCCAAGCAGGTTTCTTGGAAGTGATAGAATACTTGATAAACTGCATTCCGTTTCAATGGTTCATGGTATTTTGACAGCCTAGTGGTCATGGCTGGTCGTGGCTGGCGGTTTCGTTCAGTCAGGGTCGATCTTTGGCCGCTAAGACCGCCGTGTAGCCGGGGCTGAATACGTTAATCTGTCGGGGCTCAAAGTCTCCTTTTGGCGTGATGTGGAAGTTAAGAGAGGGTGCTTAGCTCCCGGGTATCATCCTCGTCAGCAGCCGAGATTCAAGTGCAAGGTCCGTCATAGCCCAGTGCGACGTTAATATAAACTAACAAATCAATGGTTTGTATTTATATGCTGTCGGCTACACCTCTTAATTTTGTGAAATAAAATGGATAAGACAAGCAATTGTCAAATGTAAATATTTAGATTAAAAGAAAAGAAGGAGAAAATAGAAGTTTTTAAATCTGTTTTGAGTCAGCCGTAAGTCCTGTTCGGTTTTAGCGTTTTAATTATTTTTATTTTCTCCAAATAGTTTATGTTCATGTTCATGGATATTTCTGCGAAGGTACATTTTGTAGTATTAATTAACATGACTACTTAAATGCTGCTATTGTTTATTGAAAATGATTGCAAGGATGGTGGTTGTTTGTCTAAATATTTTGAAAAATGCCTTTTCATTGATCACTAACGCTTAAAATGAAAATAAGTATAATATAAGATTTCTGAATCTTTAAGACTTCCTTCGTTCATTAAGCTATTTTTGGACTTTTGGCTTAGGCATAATTAGTTAAATTAACAAATAATATGAATTTTCAGCAAAGTTTCAATAGTTTTTCTTTCTTAAGATTTAATATTATACTTGTTGCTAAAACAAATTATTTTAAATATTTATTTGCTGAGGATGTGGTTGCCAAACGTTTTGCCATCGATGTCTTTCATCAATCCTTAAATAATTAGTTTGTTTCTCAGTTATGAATCTAGAGTGTCTTCTTGAAACACATCTGTTTGTGACATTTAACAGGGAGGATGCATTATTTCTTTTAGAAAGAACGTTTGTTTTCTACGAAATTTCTTACTTATCTTATCACTGATATTATCTACGAAAGGCCATCATATCACAATTCACCTTAAGATTTCAACATCAGCGGATACAACAAGGAGTAGATTTTTCAGTTAATATTATATCATAAAAACAAATCCAATTTAAATAATCATTGTTGCTGAGGTCTAACAGCAAGTTACAAAAGTTTACCCAACAATGCATACATCTGTCCTTAAATGAATTAGTTTGTTTCTCAGTTAACTTGGATGCGATTGATAGCTGTGAAACATCTGTTCACGTGAGCATTTAACTTAGGAAAATACAGTATTTCTTTTATTGAACGTTTGTTTTCAACAAGAAATTAATTTCTTACTTTATCTTATCGCATTATTATCCAAGCCATCATATCCAGTTTTCACGTTAACTGGTCTAATAGTAAGATTCTCTGGAGACAGATGTGAATTATCTTAATTTAGCAAATTGAAGCAGAAAATACTGGCTCACGTCCCACAATACCACCGTCGTGATGGTTAAACATGGTTGCAGTAAAGTTAGTTACAAATTAGGACAGATGTAGTTATCTTAATTTAACCAGAGATTGAAGCAGAAAAATACTAACTGCATCCTAATACTACCGTCGTGATGGTTAAACATAGTTTACAGTGGATTAGTTACAAATTAAGACAGATGTGAACTATCTTAATTTAACCAGAATTGAAAGCAGAAAAATGCCTTTACATCCCTAACACCGTCGTGATAGTTAAACATGGTTTACAAACAGATTACAGACAAATTATAGAGCAGATGTGAATTATCTTAATTTAACCAGAATTAAAAGCATGCCTAATATACCACCGTCGTGGTTAAACATGGTTTGAGTAAGATTACAGGTGAGACAGATGGATTATCTTAATTTAGCAAATTTAGAAAGCGGAAAATGCTAACCTGTACCCGTCGTGGTTAAACTGGTTTACCGGTAAGATTACCAAATTGAGACGGATGTGATTATCTTAATTTAACCAAATTAAAAGCTTAAGAAAATACCTTCATCCTAATGCCGTCGTGATAGTTAAACATGGTTTGGTAAGATTATAAATTGGGACGGATGTGAAGTTATCTTAATTTAGCAAATTGAAAGCAGAAAAGAAATACTAGCAACATCCTAATAAACAGTCGTGAATGGTTAGAGCATGGTTTGCAGTAAGATTACAAATTGAGACAGATGTGAATTATCTTAATTTAATTAAAAGCCAGAAAAATACTAACTGCATCCCTAATGCCACCGTCATTGATAGTTAAGCATGGTTTACCCAGGTAAGTTAGATTGAGACAGATGTAGATTATCTACAAACCAGGGTGAAAATAGAAAAATACTATAGCATGTCTAATACTTGCATAGTCATTGCCAGGTAGTTAGAAAACATGGTTGCAGTAAGATTGCAAATTTAAGGACAGGTCTTGAATTGTGGTGGCTTAGGGTGAAAAATACTAACAACGTCTCCTAATGCCGCCGTCGTGATGGTTAAACTGTAGTTTACGAGTGATTGCAAGGTGGGACAGATGTGAATTATCTTGTTTGCCAGAATTAACTTGAAAATACTAGCTAGAATATAATGCCACCGTCGTGATAGTTAAACATGGTTACAGTAAGATTACAAATTGAGACAGATGTGAATTATCTTGGTTTAACTGAGAGCAGAAAATACTAACTTCATCCTAATGCCATGATGTTTGATAGTTAGAAACAGCCTTAAAACTATTGTAACAAAAATGAAATCGTCCGGTTGCAGTGAACCATGAGCTATGGGTCTGAAGTCGGCTGAATTGTAATCTTACATCAGACACTTGAATAACTTAGATTTATCATTGTCTTGCAATTGATGTTATGTTTTACTCCAGTATATGCTGAGATTATGGGGTAATTTTTCTCTAGTATAGTCAGTCTCATTAAAAATATTTTGTCTATTGCTCTTTTTGTTAAACAGTCTTTGATCAGTGTTTACCCAAAATCCTTGAAATTTATCCTTAATGCTAAAAGAGCAAAATCTTTTGAAGAGTCGAATGGGGCAAATATTTTTAAATATCGTTTTATATTGTATACTATTTTCTCAGGTTCTTATTAAACAATTTTCTTTTCAAGATAGAAGTTTAGTTTTTATCCTTCTTTCACCAACAACTTACGAGGCTATTAGCGACGGACCCGCATGTTTGGAGGCCTCAGTCATTGTGGACGACACCTGGGCTGGCCATCCCCTCTCTCCCAATTTACACCACTTAAATAGGACTTTGGGCCCCGACAGATTTGGGCATCAGCCTCGAGCTGCACGGCAGGTCCCAGGGGCCAATAGTCAGACACTGACTGGGCAAAACCGCCAGCCACAGATCAGAGCCATGACCACTAGGCTGGCCCTAAAGAAAAGAGACTTTTTGTTATTTTTATTAACGATCACTAGAAGCCCAGGGCTGGCAACCGGACCTCGTAATTTTGAGCCTCGATCAGTGACAAGGGACACCTGAGCTGGCACTCCTCTCCCACTTTTATCACCTCAAGATAGAAGTAAGCAAAGTATCCCATTTACACCTCATGCAAAATACGATATATTTGATATAGAGCGGATAAAAATTAATATCAAAAGATAATACTTCTTGTCTCTTCAAATGCAGTTGCCAATGAATTTTCTTGCTTGTATTTACTGTCAGTTAGAATAGGATATAGGCAGTAGAAAGATGAAAGAAAATTATAGAAATGCTATCTGATGTTACTGAATGCATTTCTGTATCCTCATCCAAAACTGGTTTTTAGTACACGGAACCTATAGCCATGTGAGACAATTTTCCTCTAAAACAGGAGGTTCATTTTAGTTTGGAGGCCAGGGCAGAGGCAACAGAAAAAGTATTCCATTTTAAAGATTTAGCTGACCTAATTTTAGAATTAAGATTAGTTCCGTTTATACAGTGTAATTTTCTCAGTGACAACAATATCTGTTTGCTCACTGTGAAAACTTTTACTGAATTCTGTAATCAGTAACAACCTATAATTGAACAATCAGGTCAGTGGATACTTGTTTAGCTCATCAGAAGAGGGCAGGCATGATAAACTGCTCCTTTAAGCATTTTCTGAGATGAATACTGGAATAATTTTGAGTAATTATTAAATCATTTGCCTTGCATTGAATTGGATTCTCGTTATTTCTATGCCTAAATAATATGAGTACATTTTTGCCCAAGAATATTGCATGCTTCTTGTGTAAGAAAATACTAGAATAGATGTGCCATGCATTTATCTTTGTTGTATTTTACACCCTTGCGGTGATCAGGACAGAATAGTCCCACTGCAGCTCATGCACATGTCGTGAGGCGATTAAATGGGTGGCAGTGGGGTATAGCCGGCAACTAACCCTGGGAATAATATAAGGAACCTCAAGGCAGCTTCTTTCAGGTAGTTAGGTTTCACAAAACCCAAAATAGTGATCTTTCTTTCCATGGGGTTTACTGTCTTTGGTAAACGCGGGTGGTCTGCCCCGGTTATCAGGCTATCTTTCTCTATTTTATTTTCTGTGCAGCTATCTCAACCGATTTTATTTGTTTCAATTTTCCCAACCGTCTAGATCTCACAGTTTTATCTTGTTGGTCACCATTATGGCTGTTGACTCTTGCGCCATTAAAAGCTAACTACACATGGAGATTTTACTGTCAGAAATTAATGGAAATAATTAAATGAGACAGGGTTAAACATAAACTTTATTATATGTATTCAGCAGTGGGCTTTAGAGTGACACCCAGGACTTACGGGGAAAATAAAATACCAGATTAGATTCTTTTTGTGACAATTATTCATGTGTATATGTTTTGTGTTTATTATTGTACTTGCGCTTTTACTTAAATAAGGATCTTGAATCGTTTTTGAACTATAAGTAAATTTTCCTCAGAAAGTCCTTCTTTCCCTTTGTGTTGAATATATTAACTTTTAAGATATTTCTGTTTGGGCTGGTTTAAAAATATTGTCCATTTAATATTAAAATATTTTACTCTTCATGTATAAAACAATAAATCAAAGTTCTACATAAGCTTTGCAAATAGATTTAGCCACCCAAGGTGCACTTTTTAAAATAATTATTAATAATTGCTCAATTAAATATAAATTAAATTAAACACGATGAAATATTAGAGGTGGACAGTAGTAAGTTTCCGATATTAAAATTAAAGCAAACGATAAGTGTAAATAGAATATAAGCTAAATGGAATTATAAAGTGTAAACAATAAAAATTGAAAGTGTTTCTGGTTCCTTGGTAGATCATTAAGGCAATATGTCTGGGTGAAATGAAATGAGTGACCTATTTTTAATAGTGTATATTTTCTATAAAAAAAAAACTATAAGACTTTGTAATTTTGGAAATGTTTTTCTTTCTTTTTTGTATAAAAATTATTTCTTAAAATTTGAGTACTACTTAAGAAAAATTGGGTCACTCTAGGCATACATTACCGCCCCATAGAGAGCATACAAAAATTTAGAACCATATTGTTAGATAGTTTCATTAAAAATGGTACCTAAATGTGTCTCTCACACATAATGATGTCTACATTCAACTCTGAGGGAAAAATTTTGACAAAAATGCTGTAGTTCTACAAATTAATTCCATAGTTCATATAAGTAGTTAAATATTAGGTACCCCCAAAAAGTATGCTCTATTAATAAGGTGGAATTATATTTTGTCTGAAACAAAGAGTCTTTAGTATAATTACTCCACAATTCAGCGCATGTCTCAGTATCCTTAAAACTCTCGTGTTTCTCAGATATATTTTGGTTTTCAATGTACGGTTCCAATGTATGACCTTGATGGTCAGATCAAATTTAGTAAACATTAAGTACGGTGACAACGCATTCTGATTTTAGATGTCGTATCTTCGATATTGTAATATTTCAGTTGATGCAAGAAATTTGTTAAATGACGATCAAGCAATATGGAAACGCAATGGTATTTCTTTGGAAAACAGAATAAATTGTTTCTTGATGCAAAATACTAAGTTCGCATTTACAGTGTTGTGGAAACGTTCCAGCGGAGGTAAGGCCGGGACCTGAAGAAACCAGGAAAACGCGGCCTGCACTATTGTTTGCATCGTCTTTTCTGGGGTCTGGGCAGCCTGTTCATGCCGTTCATCTTGCTGTAGGAGATCCGCAGGCGTTTGCACAGGTAGTGTCGTCCCGTCTCGCCTCCAGGGCATGAAGGTAACACCACGTTTCACTTTCAGGTTCCTCTTGAAGACTGAAACCAATTCTCGATCTATAGGCCTGGCAGTACATTATAATATGTAAATTGCCGCCTTCTTCTTATTTGTGTTGTACATTCAAACACAGTTTGGGTGAAACTATCGGTTACTTGCGCCACCCAAGGGCTATTGTTTCAAGTGGGGCACATTTTGGCATTACTGATTTCACTGCGGCAATTCTTTATCGTTACAACTTTGAGTTTTAACTACATTTTAGCTCAAATATTCAATTGGATAATTTGTCGTTTGGCTGATTTAATTTCATGTAGCTGATATATTCAATTCAGATATGATTTGTTTCATTTTATAAATTAGATGTAAGCAGCTATAATTCAATTTAATAACTATCATTTCGTTTCATTTTGATATTGGAAAAGTTTATATTGTCCATTCTCAGAGTATTTCATCGTTTACTTTGATTCTTATATTTAATTAGATGAACTGTATGGTAGGTATTAAAGAAAAGCTCACTTGTAGATTGGCTAATCTTCTAAACTTTGCACAGAACTTTCTTTTTACATTTCATTATTTTGGTTTCATATAAGAGATTCAATCTATTATCTAAGAATCTGTTTGAATTTATTCTGCTAGAGATACAGGTCTTGCAGTTGCTTTATGATGTTTGTTCATGAATTTCTCTGACTAGATAAGCTCTAAAACGACATTTTCATTCTACCAAAATGGGGCATCTCAAACTGTTCTTAGGCTTCAATGAACCTGAGTGCACATATATGTATATATATTGATTTTTATGTGGGTAGAAGTTTCTTACGTTTGCAAATAAAATTAGAAAATTTATTAACTTCGGAAAAATTTATTCAGGGGTGGAGTCATACTGACAGGACTTATTATTGTCAAAATAATTCTATTCCGTAAATAAGGTTATATTGGGCATAATTCAATTTGCAAAATCTTAAATATATTTATTTTCTTGTGGTTTTCCAGAGTCAGTTTTATATATTTATTAAAATGCCTGTTTGTTAGTTAAATTTACTAACAAAACTTTTCTTGGTGTGTTTCCTGTTTTGGAAGCCTATACGGTCATAAATATACATCAGGTAAAATTTAGGTTAATTCAAAAATTTTCTTCGAAAGTGCTGGTACCTTTAAAATGTTTGAAAAGAACGTCAACAAATGGTTTTCTTAGATTGTATTTCTAATTTTGAAGCCTATACGGTCTTAAAATGTCATCTGTAAATTAAATTAGGTTAATTCAGAAAAATTTTAACGAAAGTGTTGCTGGTACCTTCGTGTACTTTGAAAAATCCATAAAATAAGCAGGCCAAAAGTTATACGATATAGTAGGTTCAGAAATTGACATCATAATACATTATGTTATAATAATTTCAGGTTAGTTCGCTTTCACATTAACTTATTGCTGACATATTTTGTTAAATACTATCTGCTTTAATCATCTGCTTTTGCTTTAATATCCAGACAAATGTCTTCTATTCTCTACTTTAATAATTATCATTTGCTCTTTTATTAATATTTAATTTAATAACTTATTTTATGGAAAAATCGTCTGATTTTTAATGTCGTTGCCACATTCTGACATATAGAATGCTTCCTTTGTGAAAATAAAATGCATTTAGAATCTGAAGAGTAAACTCTTTTCTCGATGAGTAATTGCTTTTATGGAGCCTGTTGTTTTCAATGCGCTTTACTTTAAGCTAGTTATATTCATTTCAAGATAATTCTACTTTCAGAAAACTTCATAAAAAGAAAAGAAAACATTAGTGCATTTTATAATTAATAAAACCAACTTCCAATTTTTCCCCACGTTTTCTAGTAATGTTCTCTAGGTAAACTTCATTTATCTAGGTTGGATTCTGAAGAGCCGTGCCTCTTTTATTTGGGATAGATAAATGCAGTACTACCTTTATATGGCAGTGCCTTCTCCTGACCTCTCCAGTTTTTCTCAAAATAATTGCTAAAAACTTTTTGCTCTGCTTCAATGGAAGAATACAGATTTATCTACATGAAATGGATGTAGTAGTTCACTACGTGTTTTACTTTGGAGTGTATTAAATTTATGTAAGAATATGCAGCTTTGGCTTTGTGTGGCACTGTATTCATAGGAATTTTGAAAGTAATCCTTCATTTTCATTGAAATCATGCGTTATTCCGGTGTCTCACCTGATTACCGAGAGTAATTAATAACTACTAAGGTGACGGAGTGTTAGATTATATATTATAAACAAACAAAGTGATATAGAACATCATTGCTTAGGTATTAAGTATTTATTATAGAATTGTAACTTTAAAATGAGATAATTCTTAAGGCTATGCCTGTATAATTTATTTAAGGTTCTAGAGTAAGATCTAGGAGATATCCGATAATAGGATGTGCTCGACTACTTGAGACTTTCCTTTGGGGTGAAAGAATCAGATTTTAAAGTATAAGTCCTGCCCATTCGGAACAGCGTAATAAATTTCGGAATCATAGAAGCTCAAGTTAATCAACTAATGTCAGTTCTAAAATTATAGTTATTATATGGAGTGCAGACTTTGTTTCAAAGTTATTTTCCATTAAATTTTGTTTAGACAAAAAGTTCACAAACTATTTTGTTTGAAGAATATCAATTATTTACCAAAGCTTAATTTTTCTGATAGTTTATGGTAATTTGGCACCGACACAGGTTTAAAAATTTAGAAGGTTAATATTACAGCTGGAAATTTTGGCCTTCATTGGGCTCTAAAATTTTGTAAGTGCATCCTGGCAAACGGTACTTTGAGCTGTGAAGTTTAAAAGAAATAAAAATTATCAGACCCAATTAAAGGCGTTCATGACATTCTAGGGTACCAAGAGATCATCCGGGGATTTGTGACTTTCTTAAAATAAGTAAGTACAATGACTCAATAGTATTAATACTTATTTGTCTTCAAATAGTGATATATACTATGATTCCACATAAAATAATCTAGTTTCTAACTTTTCCAATTTTGCCTTACAGTAAAAATTAATCTTATTCTGGTATAGTTCAGCCTGCCATTTACGCGCTCATAAAGATCCCAACTAGAAATCAACTTATGGTCCTACTTGGGCTGTAGGAATGATTCCTATCCAGATCTTCGTCTCCAATGATTCCTTCTTTCAATACCATATTTATCGCATTCTAAGCAAAGATCCTGTGCATAAATTTGGAGAGAAATCAAATTCTCTCTGCTTGTAAGGTCCTTAGGCAGTCGCGTGACTGTTCTTCCTTTCACTGTGTAATCTCTTCTCTGTCTCACTGTCTGATTTAATGTTAGCTGGCTGTCTCCATCCAAGATTATTTTGTACGAATGCCTGGTCATTGCTCTTAGCATGACATTTTCAATGCCTTGTTTTGGTCATAATGGATGTATGTATATATATAAATATTTATATGTAACCATATGCCATATGTATATAATGTTTATATAATAATATATAATATCTGCTCTTGCCTTAGCCATATGTATATATAATATAATATATATATTATATAATATATAATGTTATAATATAATAATATATGTATATGTTGTATATATGCTAACCATATGCTCTTATATAATCTATATATATAATAATATGCCATATATGTCTATATAATATATAATATTTGTATATGTATATAATGTTATATGTCTCTCTTATATATAATGTATAATATTTATATATATATAATATAATGTTATGTATATGATATATAATATTTATATGTCTCTATATAATTAATAGAGTTTTCCACCGATGCAATTTTGTCTTCTTAACTTTAGAGGGTCTGAATAATCTAAGCAAAACAAAAACTTAAATTATTTTGGCTGATGTAAAATGTTATGTTTCCAATTTATTCTTAGGTGAAAATTCTGTAAGAGTTGGTGGAAGGAAAATCCGCAATAAAGCCTAAAGCGACATTTTGCTGCCCGGAGACCACGCACATTCATCCAACTAATAAACTTTGATAGATTCACTTAGTAAGACGAAAAATTATTATTGCACTCTTTCCTCCATTGAATGTTTAAAATTGTTTCTGCTAGCAATGTCTTCCATTATTGTTGAATTAAATTATTTGAGCTTAGGATCTTCAGTATCTAATAAGACGGAATTAGAGTATCGTATAAAGTTTTGTTGTTTATTAAATTTCAACCTTCATTTCTGATGCTTTGTAGTCATCTTCATACCAAATTTTGTTTTAGAATGCTTATTTTTCTTATTAATTTTTGGGTTACTTAATATTTCTCTTTTAATTAAGTTTTTGTTATTTTATTAAGTTTAGTGATTGGTTAAGAGTAATAGTTTGGTTTGTTTACGGTGAAATTGAAGATGATTACTATGTTTACCCTATTATTTTGAGATTGATTTTCTGAATTTGCTGATTTTTGGTTTGTTAACTTATTTTTTATAATGTAATTCATTGAAGTGTGATGGTTTGATCAGTAATTTCTGGCATAAACACAGCTACATTCCAAAGTATACGTTAATTAATTATTATTCCGTTATTCTAAATTCTACTTTTCTATCACTTACCTTTCTTTTAAATTTTTCGGTTCTTTAATAGTTAGTTTTGACATTTCTTTTCTTTTTTTTTTAGGTTTTAAATTTAAGATTGTCTAATTATTTAAATGCATTTTAATATGATTTGTATAAATATACATTTTCTTCTATTATTGATTTGGCATTTGGATCAATCTTAGATTGTTACCTTAATATTTAATGATTTCTGTGTAATATTTGCCACCCTTATATGTGTGTGTATTAGTGTGTGTGCGTGTGAATAATGTTTATATAATGTATATAATGTTAAATTAAATGTATTTTAGAGTAAAGGAATATGCGTATGTATACATTACTTAGAATTGTACATAATAAAATAATTAAACTTTTTACATAGATATAGTTTGTACTGAAAAATATATTGAATCAAGAACAAAATAATCATTACATAAAAGCAAATACGTAAATACCTTAGACATTGAAGTATCCTTAAAGTCTACCGATGAAGACACATGAATCAAACATTGGAGGTAAAATAATTTAAAATAACGTTTGTTGTTTCTGGCCTTGGTCAGAAATACACGGTTAAACATGTTCACTAATTATAAAACATGCTTTACATATCACCTGCAGTTTTATCTCTTATATGCTCTATATATTCCATTGAAACACATCATATTTATTATATTGAAATATCTGGCACTGCTGCAGGCTGGGTATCTGAAATAACTCTCTTTTGAAAGTTGAAAAAGTAAAGCTTTTGAAATAATTTTCTCATTCACCCATTAAAGAGTTCTGAATATATATACATATATATATTATTTACAGACCTAAATATAGTTGTTCTCTCAAAATCACTTCTGTAATTTAGATACTTAAAGCCAATAAAACCATTTATTGGAGTTTAAAAATTGTTATTGATCTCTAAGATTACACACGTTGCTTGAAAATGAGTCTATTTATCTTTGTTGAAGAATATTCTGTTCTTCGAGCAATACGTAGCC
>BMAW01006656.1:135688-159577 GCA_019974015.1 Nephila pilipes
CTTGTGCTTCTAAATCACTATCATACTGAATTGTAATTCTAAAGTCCTTTTAAAAATACTTAAGGAACAAAAAAAAAAAAAAAAAAATACTACTGAATTAAAAGAAAAACCAAGAAGTTAAAAAGGATAACCAAAAATTAAATTACAAGTATTAACGAAATTCCATTGAGAATCAAATTACAAGTAAGAAGTTCTAACGAAAATAAGAAAAAATTGAATTAAATACATCGAATAAAATACGAATTGGCAAGAAAAATGGAGATAATGTAATTAATACTGGTCCGCACAACACTTTGGAGTGAAAAATACGTATTTACACCCCATATATACATATATATATGACTTTCGTAATTGATTTCCATTTATTTTCTACAGAACCTCATTAATTTGGTGAAATGTAACTTAATCAAATACAACTTCCAAAATGGAGAGGAGCTAGTTTTATACCAGTATAAGAAAAAGAATATCATTTAAAGCTTCAAGAAAGGAAGGGAAAAAGAATAAAATAAAAGAATCTGAAATAAAACTAGTTTTAACAGTTATTAAAGTAGAATAAGAATCTACCCGAACACAAAGTTTATTTTTATAATAACGGAAAATTGTAGAATAGTGAAAAGAAAGCCTTATATGAAATTTGGTCACAGTTTTTTCATGATTCTATGAATTCTTAATAGGCTTTAAGTAATTCATAATTCTTTTAACAAAAGTAATGGTAATAATTTTAAGAACAAAATTATAATACCAATGAAGATATTACATTGTAGTTTTAAATTAACAACTCTTTATTAATAATTGCACACATAGTTACAGAAGGTATTTATATATTCAAAGAATTTATGCGTTAAATATTAGTTAAATTATTTTATTTACATAGAGTTAATAGTTATTCATTATTGTATGAAGAGGAAAAAGCAAGAAAATTCGAGGTTGATTTGTATTATTTAAAAAATATTAGAGTGTTTATTTAAGTTTATTCATCAGAATTTATCTCTGTAAGTTCTGCCTATCTGATATGTATTACATCGCAGCAAATTTGTCCTCTAGAGATATTTTACTGATAAAATTAAAAAAAAGAACACATGTACACACACACACACAATTGAAAAGATAGTTATATCATTTAATAATAAAAAAAGAACATTTACGACATAAGCATAACTACATGTAGTGAAAAAAGAAATACTTTAAGCATTTTAACATTCAATGTTTAAAAAAAAGCTATCGCTTTTATTTTCACATCTATCATCAATGTATTTTGATACCAGCAGTAGCTTTCCCAAATGAAACACACATGCTCAAACCGGTCTCGTTCTCTCAGATGAATACGCTGATAACATAAAAAAGCCTTGATAACATCATTGTAACATCTCTCTGTGTTTGTCTTGCTTTTGGAAGTTTTCGAAAAAAAAAAGCATTGTTTCTTTTCCACAAACGTATTATTTTCAGTGATCTTTCTGTTATACGACTTTTTTATCTAATGCTTGTCACTTTGTATTAGTTTCGTCTACAAGTCGTTAAAGAGAATGTTGAGTAATTTTTATTAAAAGTCTGTCGGAAAGCTTAGTTGAATGATTTGCTTTCGCCTGTTTTATGGACATTTTCCTGTCATTATATCAAATCTGAAGTTAGGTTCTCTAAAAGCGTATAAAAATGCTTCGTTAATATTTGATATCTATCAAACTTTCTTTTTGAGTCAAGCAAATTCGAAAGAAATAAAATAGCAGACGATAATTTTTAACACAAATGTATTGGCAAAATTGTAGCGACTTAAAAAAATTCGAAAGTTGTTAAGAGAATGCTAAGTATTTGTAATACTATAAGTTGAATGTTTTTGATATAAAAGTTTATCACACATTTAAAATAACTCAGTTAAAAGACCTGCTTTCCCCGTTTTACGGATTTTTTCCAGTCGTTATATCAAAGTTTCCCCCTAAAAATGTCTTACGAATAATTGTTACCTAAAGTTGTCTTCTTTTGAGCCTAGAAAAATTGTAAATACTAAAACAGCAGACGATAATATTAAACAAAAAATGCACTCGCAGAATTTTAGCACTTCAATTAATTCGAAAATTATTACGAAAATTTTGAGTATTTTTAATACTACGAGTTATATATTTTTGTTTAAAGTGTGTCAGACATTTAAAAGCTCAGTTGAATGATTTTTTTTCCTCAATTGAGGGACTTTTTCCCTTTATTCAAATATGAAGTTCGGATCCCTAAAAACTTACAAAATGTTTTTATTAATATTTGATTTAAAAAAAAAATTGGGCCAAAGTCGAAAGCAATAACAAATGAGAGAGCAGACGATAATATTCAATAAAGATATATCAGCAAAATGGCATCACCTTAAATAATTTGAAATGAAGGTTAACTGAAGGAAATAAAATAGAACAAAATTAGCAAGAATTCTTTTGTTTTAAGTATTATTAATACTGAAAGATCTGTTATCCAATTTTATTTGCATTTTTTGAACCTCCAAATGAAATGTTCTGTGCATTTCAACGTATGTATTACTTGTATTATGAATGGTTACGAGTATTTGAATTAAACTCAGATATTTTTGGAATTATTTTTTTGCCATACTATATGACTTACTTCTTTCCCTCTTTTCTTGATACATTTTAAAATTAGATATTATTCTTTTTCATATGTCCTTAAAGATTCTTTCAGATATTCTTGAAGAGTGTTTCATTTCAAAGCAAAATTATTCTTGCAATTCATTAATTTTACAATGCAATTAGTGCTAGTTGCAAAGGTGAAAATTATTTTTCTCTGGGAATTTCAAATTCGATAAACATTTATCATATTTATTCAGTTTTGTTATTTTAATACGAGGGCAACTACTTTGATAATAGAGTATTACATAAAACATTTGAGCATTTTCATTGAGTTTGCCGTTTTGCCTTTCTGTAGCATTTCGATTCACTTTTCCTTTTCTTATTAGCTTATATAATCAATGAGACCTTTTATTAATTTATTTCTTAAAAAAGTGTTCCAATAGATTTACTTTTAAACTTCTTAAGAATTTTTATTTTGATTTTGATTTTTGAAAGAAACTGCACAAAATATACACTGAGATTAGTCAAAATAAATAATGAAAGCACTTTTTTTTTTATTTCTTTCTATTTAATATAGAGTTTCAATATAAATGAACCCTATAGTGATTCAGAAGTAACATTCCTCAAAATGAAACAAATATAAAATTCCTCTCTGAATTTTTTTTTAATATATTCATTTCTTACATTGCGTATAACGCATTTGTTCGAGCAATTTACTTTAATAATTGTGCGAGTAGACAAACATAGAATTCTTAATCCTAGCTTAAGAACTGAGAACTTCAATTTTGTATTTTTAACATTACCATCTGTATTACTTATTATTACAATTCGACCTTACTACTAGGATATCTATAATAATGAAATAAAAGAAAAGATTTTAAAGCAGTTTAAATCGCGTTACACTTAAAATTTTATGTATATTCAGCAAGACCCCATGAACACGCCAGTTTACTTTACACGCAGTTTTACTATAGTTCCATCGATAAGCAATCGTTTGGGATATCACTCCGGGATATTGTGGCTGCGTAATTCTTATTTATCTTTTCCTGAAATTTGGATAAGTCTTTTTTTTTTTTCAGATGACGTCGCTATTTCCCGTTAAGAGCAGACTTTCATATTTTTTTTTTTTTTTTCCGATTTAATATACAGTTTTATTAAAAATCAATAATCCGATTTCAGAGTTCCTTATTTTAAACAATAAACGATACCGAACAATAAGTAATACATGAATGCAAAGGGAAAATACGATGTCTTATGCTGTGAATAGAAAGTGTCCCTCGTGTGTTCTTCGCATAGCTATTTTTCGAAAGCTGTTTTAGAAGCTTTCACGGAGTTACCTAGCAATTGGATCATTCGTAATGGACCTGTTGATTCGATGTTACACAACTGGCCACCTAAGTCACCTAAAATGACCCCATGCGATTTCTTCCTTTGGGAATTTGTAAATGCTAAAGTTATGCTTCCCCATTACCCACAAATTTATTCCAACTTAAACAACGGATTTCTGCTACTTTACATTCAATTACCACTGACTCTATACAACGAGTTTCGCAGGAATTGACATTACACGTTAAGATAAAGGAAATTATATCGAACACTTGTAAAAAAAAATCCCACTGTTTTCCTTTGTATTCATGCGTTACTTACCATTCTGTGTCAATTATTTATAAAAAAAAAAAAAAAAAATGGAAATTGGAAATCGGATAGATAGATTTTGAATGACTCTGTATATGAATCACTATTTCTCGGAGAGTGAAATGTTATAGTTCGATTATTTTATCTAAGAGATTATTTTCCAAGATTTCGTGGTCAGTGAGCTTAGTTACACGTTCAACCATTTTGCATTGATCGAATTTTAAGAACAAAAATATTTTTTTCTTGTACCAGTGATTTCCATCATAATTAAAAATAATATCAAAAGAGTACTGTAAGGATCAAACGTGCTGCATCTGGCAACGGCTGTACTATGTTTCGTCATGAAAGTAGCACCTGGTCCTTATGGGGTAAGAGAGGGCATTCATTCTAAATGGAAGACGAAGGGAGAACGAATGATTGTAGAGTCTTTCTGGATTGTGAATTTCAATGTTTGTATATGAGTGTTGCATCGTGTCCCAACCAAACAATTTAAAATAAATTATTGGGATTAATCTATGGAGTGCATTTTTATTTACCAAGGAACACATAATCATGTTAATTTTTTTCCAGGTATCCAATGTTAGAGGTAAATTCAAATGAATCCGGTACTTTAGAAGTATAAACATAAACAAAAGGCTTATACGATCGAAGAATGTTGTCAAATGAATTCGAAAAGAAACAAGACAATCAGAAATTGTCAGAGAACTTAATCTACCTGAGTTTACACTAAGTGGACGGTCAAAAAATGACAGTTCACTCAATTTGAATCAATACTATACCTCACGGTTTACTCAATCCATGGTTTAGAAACTATAGATCCCAACTATCACGTGTTAAAAGGGTCAGACTATAAATTTGAAGATGTTAAGATAAAAGTGATTAATCCGGTGATTATGTATCATTACCGGTGATTATTCATAATCACCACTAAACTTGGTAAATGTGATAAATTACTGAATATTTATCACATTTACAGGTAAGTTTAGAAAATTCCCAACTCGTAATGGGGAATGTAATAAATTCAGATTAGTTTGTACAGTAACGACATCTTAATTCTAAAAAATAAATATTTTCAAATAACATTAAGCATTTCGCTCTTAAGAATTATTTGTTACTATTATTCACTTTTATTAACAAGCTGTCACATCTTTCTTTCGTCAGAAAACCCGCTGTTCGCTTTCTTAGTATCCAAAACATTTAATAACCTAGAATTAAAACGTTCATATATATCGTCCATTATTCAGTATTTTATTTAATAAGAAAAAAAAAAAAAACACGTCTATCCAGCGTGAAATTAGGAATACTACCGAAATCACGTGCCATCTGACATTAATAGCATGCATCTGACAACATAAATTTTGAAAAATTTATGTACTTTTACTACATTCCCCTTCACGAGTTGGGGATTTCTTAAACCAACCGGTAAATTTGATAAATATTCAATAATTTATTCATATTTACCTAGTGGTGCTTATGAATAATCACCAGTTTATTACATTTACCGTAACATATTTATATTGTACAAATTATTTTCATGATGTAAATAACTTTATATTAGATATCATGAGCCTATTTTACTAGAGTATTCACTCTTATAAAAATGATGAATAAATAAGTAACAAATAAATTTCGTAATCTCATTGTCGTTTCTCCCCCAATCCTTCCTTAATTATTGCTTCCCTTCGTGCTCTGAACTCTAAACACAGATATTACACTTGTACTCGCATGCTACCGTTTTGCCAACAATCTAATAAACCACAAGCTAAACACGCCGCTACCTGTGGATTGCATTGTACGCGAACTAGGTCTCCCGCTGTCTGCATCTAGGAAGCTATGGGCCCACCTGCCGTTACAGTGGGGACAGCCGGCCTCTTCAAGGTCACAAACTCTGTATTTCAGGTTCAACGAAATTTATCTGACAATTGAACAAATTTTTTTTTCAAGTGTCATGGTTTAAATTACTTTCATGGGCCATATACTCTTCTAAAAATCCCCCCCCCCTGTTCTTCCCATCTGAGTTTCATTTATTAGTATTAATGCATAACGATGTATTGTATAGAATACGTTAAGTTTTATCCACAGTTTTTTAACAACTTTGCTACATGTGATTTTACACATTCTGATATTTAAAATATAATTTTGCTTCAATGTTATAACGTAACAATTACTCATAAATATGTTAATTACTGACATCAGAAACAGAAATGCTTTGTAAAGCTATTTCTTCTTGCATTCTGCAATGATAGTTATCTGATTCCTCCTTATTTCTTTAATTGGTAAAATTACACTACTGTAAGAGGGATATGAGCAACTCTCTCTCTCTCTCTCTCACACACACACTCATAATTTTTGAACTCTTAATAATCGAGTAACATAGCGCCCTTTAATTTGAATATTGTTCGAAAAACTCTTTTATTCTGTAGAAAGAAAATATTAATTAATGAGGATCCATCCCTTTCCAATTCTAACTTAATCAAACAGAAAAGAAACTAAATTAGGATTTGACTATGCTGACGATTTAAGTAACAAAATTAACACATTTACCGAAAAGGAAAAGTACAGTAAGTTCATAAATGCCTAAGGGTATCGGAAAGTTTTAATTATTACTAACAAATAACCGATTCTGCACATTGATTCTGCAATAAATTTATTCTGCACACTAATTGATCCTCATATACATAACGTCGTAAATTACAACTATTAATCCTTTCAGTTTGAATGTTCCCGCTAGGAATAGCTAACTCTCTTGTCTTTTAAAGCCATTCAACTTGTTCAAATTCATATGCTTGTTCAACTTTATCGAATATACATAGAGGGACGTAGGTACTATCTCGGAATCACATATGTCATCACATGACATGCGTGTGTGAACATGACATGTGTCGATGCATGGCTGTTGTATAGACACTACGCTTAAAATAATGAAAGATACTGACCATTGTGAGTGAGTGTGAGGGAATGTAAAGGTTATTGGCGCAAGAACCAGATGTGGCTATTCTACGCCAAACGAGGTTTAACTGTGGTCCAGACGAGAAGAAATTTAAAAAAAAAAAGGCAATTGGTTCACAAGAAGGAGAGTCGAAAATAGAGAAGGTTCGCTGGAGTATACCGGGGGGCGCATCACCCGTATTTACCAAAGACAGTAAACACCATAGGAAAGAAAAAGATCACTAGGGGTCATGATGCTTATACTTACCTAAAGAAAGTAAGTCCCTGAGGTCCTCTGATATAATCCCCAGGGACAGGTTGCGCAGCTATATCTTCAGACGTCGGGTACCCTTTTTAGTCGTCTCTTACTACATGCATGAGCTACAGTGAATACTGACCATTGTCTGATTTTGTTTGTGATATTGCAACAGACTTTTTGAAGAGAGGTACAACAGGACCAAGAAAGAAAGCATCCATGTGATACACCAAAGCTAGTTCCATCGAAGAAGAGAACAGAAAAAGCTCCCCGTCCTGTAGTGGTCATTGGACTCACGTCAAGATACGTATTGTGTATCAAAAGCTATTGTAGGATAGAGTGTAGCAAATGTAATGCTTCACTCTATCTTAAAGAAAACTGTTTCAAATGTTCCACATAAAATGGCAAGAGTGTTATCAAGTATCAAAACGAGCCAATGTTTTCACAAAATTTAATTGTAACTTAAAATTCAATATTTAACTTCTTTCATGCATTTTGTAATATGTAAATACACATAGTTATAATAAAAGTGAATTATAAAAATAAATAAATAAAATGTTTATTCTTTGCTTATCCTAGCAACACCACAATGTCCCAATGATTCCAGTTCATATCTTTTCGGAATTCGTAATCTAAGTATTTTATAAATATGTCCTAAATTTTTGTTTATTTGGACCTTAGGACTAAGTAATTGGGGGGGGGGGGGTTGTTTTACTTGTGGAAAATAAATCAGGTTTGAAAGAAATAATCTTGATTTGTTTGGTTTTAAAAAGCCGTAGATAAAATATAATTTATAGTTGTAATATAAAATATAAGATAAATAATTACCGTCAGTATGGAGATGATAGAGTTCTAGAGTAACGGCCTTCGAAAGAACAAGAAACATTGCGGAAATAACTAACTCTGAATGGAGACTATGTAGTGTGCAGTCTTAAGAATACTAGATGAAAATTAAATTTCTGACTGTATTATATCATAATAATACTTAAAACTTTACAACTCCCCAAGATAATATTTATAACTTTCTAATACTACACGTTACTCTAATCTGCAGCTTCCTGAAACCAGACAATTCAACACTAATAGCTGTAATTTACAACATTATGTACATAAAGATAAATTAAAATGCAGAAATTTTTTTATCCAGATAATTCCGTCATTTCTTAGGGATAGTTAAAATTTTACGATACTCCCATCGTTATACCAAAGTGAATGTTTTATATTACTTTACGTTTATTAGCCATCCGAGGGGTCATTGTTTAAGTTGGATCACTTTTGGCGTACCAGATCATTTTTCAATTTTTTTATTTTTTATATCAATTTTAATTACATTTAGCTTAAATATATTCACTTTAATAATTTATCGTCTGCTTTAATTTTAATTACATATAGCTGAAATAATATTCAGTTTAATAATTCATCGTTTGCTTCAATTTTAATGACATTTAGCTTAAATATATCAATTTAATAATTTATTGTTTCCTTTACTTTTAATATCGGATAAGTTTACTACTATTCATTTCTCGATATAGCATTGTTCACTTTAATTTTTATATCTAAATTAGTAATTTAATAGTAATTATAAAAAAAAGCACACACCTTAGATGGCTAAATCTGTTCTTTGCAAAACTTTGCATATAACTTTTTCGTTTCCCCCCCTTATTATGCGAGATACTTAAAATTAATATTTTAATGCCATTTGTTTATCCTATATGGTTTACTTTATGTTTATTTCCTTATTAGTTATTTCGTACTGTACCAAAGTCTATGTTTTATGTAGGTTGTTTCGAAACTCATGCCAAAAATTTAAGGGATGATAGAAAACATATAAACAAGCAATTTTTGCAAAACAATGCATAGACGGAGAGAAAGTGGTGAAACGGTAGACGGCGGTGTCATGGAGAGCATGAAGCGGGAATTTCTTACTCATCGTCATTTCTGAAATATATTTCACAACGTACAGTAATCTAAAATAAGGTCATGCCTCCTTCGAGCTTCAAAACACCTTGTATTACTTTATGTTTGCTTTCTTATTACGAAAGTTACTTTAGATTAATCTTTTAATGTCATTAATTTATCCTAATAATAATTAGGTGTAGTATATTTTACTAATATTGGATAGGGAAAAGTTGAAGTTCAGTTCACACAAAAGCAGAAAGTTATGGATAGCAGGAGCTAGAAGTCTCATGGGGGCTCCAAATAAATCTCGTTAACCATATTTTACTAATATCTTTGGAAGGAAGAAATAACAATTTGAATATATTTAACTATATTATCAAAAGTACTGGCAAATGGTAAAAGCTGGTTTTTTAATAAAAAATTCAAAAAGGAAGGGAAACGATAAATTATGTATTATTGAAACTGCATTCACAACTCTGATGTTAAATAATAGCCTCAAATTCTCCGAAAAGAAAATAAATTTCAAACAGAAATAAATTCCACTGCTAAGATTATATTTTTATTCTACCACTTTTAAAGATATTAAGACATTTTTTTTTATCATGTTGCTTATTTCTGTTTGAACCAGTCAATTTTTTCTGCTTGAAGCACATTTTTTTGTTTCCTGTTCTATAATTGTAAATGGAGTTTTCCTGTTAGTTATGTGATAAATTAAAAAAAAAAATTGTTTTTATATAACATTCATATATTTTTAAAACATTGTATTACTTACGAATACATATGATTTAATTACCCCATCTTATGTCAGTAATGCTATCTTTTTTTAAATGAAACTTCCCCCCCTTCTTAATTTGGAGTTTGGTCATTAAACATTAAGCTAAGAGTATTTTTAAATAAAACTTTTTTAGATAATTTAGTTTCGTTTTATCGTATTATTACAATACGTTTGGATATTGAAGATAGTACAGTGATATTGGCAGTAAAAAGAAAAAGAAATACAGTAAAATATTATTAAGTCAAATTAATGGGGACCACAGACAGTCCGTGATATCGAAAATCTAGAAAAATGGTGGGAAATGAAATAAAGTAAAACATACTTACTGAAACTCATCTTTATATTAAACAAATTGGTATAAATCATATATTGACTAAAGATGAATACGCCTTCGTTAGAACAATGGATGAGTATTCAAGTTTATTTTCATTTAAACAATGTAGCATTATATTCTATTTGACGCTCAAGGAAAGAAAAGAAATTAGTGCTTTGACGACATAATATTCGAAGAATACATTTATAAAATTCCCCCTTTTCCACTTTCGTTTCATAAGTTCATAATTGTCAGAAGATTTCAGTTAAAAAAACAATTTTTTAAAATACGTGGTTGAATCAAATAAATATTATTATGGAAATTTCTCAATCGCTTCTCAAATTAAAATAAAAAAAAAAAGGAAAAAAAGATTTTTCAGTCTGACCTGGGTTATCTGCAGACACGATTTAAAAAAGTCCGAATGACCGAGGTTCTACTTATGGAACTTAATTAAGGAAGAATTAATTTAAAGAACTTAAGAGAATAAAGAGCATAAATAACTTCATTGAAAAATTTACTTAAGAAGGCTCTCGAGGCGAGGCCGACAATTTGCGAAATAAAGGAGTATAAAACCACAAAGGCTTAATTAAGGCTCTCTTTGCATTATGTTAAAGAATAGGATCCAAAATTGGAACTCTTTTTAAGATAACAAAACGCTCGAACATTAATTTTACATTCTGACCTCGCTAACTTTTAGAGAGCAGCGTATTTTATTAAATTACTCATTTCTATTTCAATCAATTCCTTTGTGTGTGTGTGAGTGTGTATAAAATGTGTTCCAAGTTCGGTCTTCTACTCTGTAATGCTAAATGAAATTTTTATATACAATTGAAAAATGGTTCGTTTTTGGAGTGTCTCAAATTTTCTGAATACTGCATTAAAAATGGATAAATGTGCTACAACGTCACAAACTTTCATGAAAATCGGAATCATTTTCTGTCTGGAAATGGGTTAGGCAAAGACAATTTTGAATGAATGCTCAAAGGAGATCTTGAAATGCTTTCTTTTAATTTTAAAGAAAATGATTCAATCTTAAAGACTTATTTTATTCAATATTAATGTCATATTATGAGTTCAATTGAATGCTAAGAACTTGGATGGAATTTTTTTATGTTATTCATTTTTATTTAAATTGATGAATTTTTTCGATATAAAACTTTTTTTTTTTTTTTTTTTTTCGTATTTATTTCATACCAATTTCTTTCATTCCAATCGATTTCATACACAAAATATAAAAGTATTCAATTCGTAATGCCTTTCCCTCGTTGTTTGAATCTTCAGATATCGTAATTAAAGAATCAATAAGGTCACAATTCCAATTGTGAAAAGACGCTAGAAAAATGCAATGACTGTTTATTAGGTTTTTTCCTAGGTTCTGCAAAATCCCTCTTCTCACTCATTTCGAGTGAGGCACTTCTGGAATACTGTGGATTCGACTCCTTTTACCCCTTACTCTTGCCAGGAGTCACTTCTGACTAATTTTAATCGCAATCGATAAAATATAGCAAGTCCCTTTAATTTCTATTTTACTAATTATTTATTTTTCTTCCTTAAAATTATATTTCACTTATATATCATTATTCTCAATTCAACCCATTACACTTATTATTTTCACCTAATTCATGAAATCACGTTTCGTTTGATGGGTAAGGAGTTGGAATTTTAAATATAAAATCTGAAAGAAACCCATTTGCTAATTGAGGGAAGGCTCGTAAATAGCCCATTACAAATTATGCATTTTTAAAAACTTGTTCCTTTATCTTAAGAATATGGGTGATAAATATGGTAGACACTCTTTTTTTATTATTGATCTTTAATGGAGAAAACAATGCTGTCAAAAAGATATGTATTGCTTCACTCAACTAGAAATTAAAAAAAAAAAATATTTCATGTTTTTTTTAAAGTAAAATAAATTGTATTTTATTTTTTTTTAAAAAAAAATGTTTAGCTTATCAAACAAATCCATTTTTTTATGTGATAGGTTTTTTTTTTTATTCCTAATAGAAATTTTCCAAGGAATTTCTGATTCCGTTGTAAAAAGGAAGGAATGATGTCTATTTCAATGAGCAAATGTTAAAATATAATAAAGAAGTATTTCAATGAATCAGTGATTAAATAATATTTTTCCCCCTTCAACAAATACTCTAAATCCCACAAATAAGTGAATTTTCCTTAAAATAAATAGAAAATGAAAATGAAAAAGTTTTATGCGAACTTTTGCAAAGAACAGATTTAGCCACCCAAGGTGCACTTTTTTTTTGTATAATTATTAATAAATTACTCAATTAAGTATAAAAAATAAAGTAAACAATGAAATACCGAGAAAATGGATAATAGTAAACTTTTCCGATGTTAAAATCAAAGGAAACGATAAATTATTAAATTGAAAATATTTAAGCTAAATATAATTAAATTTAAAGCAAACGATAAATTATTAAATTTAATATTACATCAGCTACATGTTATTAAAGTTAAAGCAAATGATAAATTATTAAGTTGAATATATTTAAGCTAATTTTAATTAAATGTGAAGCAAACGTTAAAAAAATTGAAAAGTGATCTGGTTCGCTAAGAGCGATGCAAATAAAACAATAGCCCCTTGGGTAGCTAAAAACTTTCTTTTCTATTACTTCTGACATTGAAAAATAATTGAAGTGCTAAAAACAATTGTTTTGAGTATCTTAAATATCTCCCAAAAAAAGCCTATTTTGGAATTTATTTATTTTTACTTATTTATTTATTTTGAGAAAAGAAATTTTCGAGAATGATCTTCATCTCACAATTTTCCGACATATTATTATTTTAAAACCGAAATTCGCTTAAAGTAATAAAAGTAAAAATTATTTTTTTTAAAAAAATTCTTCCTCTAATTCTTTTAACGATCATTATAAAAAATAAATATTTATTACCAGAACTATTTGCTTGTATTTTCGATTGTAAACTAATACGATGGGCCAAAAATAAATAAATAAACCTTTAAAGAACCACAACTGTCGCAGTAGATGACTTTGGATACTTTCCTGTACGTTCAAAAACTCGTTAACTGGTCAACTTAGTTTGACTCTTAAAAGGTAAACACGAGCTCGCTTTTTTCCACAGTTTAATGATTTCGATAAGGAGAATTAACGCACTGACGAACGGCGGGGGAAAGAGATATGGCGTCCAATTCTCTCGCATCAAGATAAAGAAAGATTTTTGTGCCTCGCTAAAATAGAAGTCAAGGAGTTATTAAATGTGTCAATGCTTTATAACTTTAAATATCTAAAATCCGATATCAGAAATCAACATTATTAGTATAAAGCGTATTTTATTCTCTCGACAGCTGATAAAAATAACAAACTGAAAACGTAATTTAAACTTTCAACAGTTTAGTGCGTGACCTATTTAAATTTTATTCTCTATATTGTCATGGCAACACAAGTGAGAAGACTCAGGAAACTGGATAAATAAAAGTATTTTGTCTTGTCTTTAGAGAAGTTATGCGGTTAAAAAGTTTGTAAAGACTGTCCTTCATTACTTTGTTCTTGTGCCATGTCATAATAATATATATTAAGCACAATAATGACTGAACTCTAATTAAAGACTCGAAAGAACAAATAAAAATACTTTATTAATTATCACTACAGAATAGCTAACGTTGCCCACTCTCGAGTCCCAACTCAACTTACCAATTCTAAATTGGGATTAAGTAATAAATTCTTAGCTTAGCAATTCACTCGTATGTTTCAATCAACTTCTTGCAAACAGCTGATTCTTATCTTAATACTTCAACCAGAATTCGTTTTAATCCCCAAAATTAATTGTAGAGTTTCAATCCAAATTATAAATCTCTGTCAGGTCGCTAACTTCTATTTCCCTTCGTTTTCTTTCAATCTATTTCATTCATACATCATAATCTCTAAATCCCTTCACTTCATTTCTGTCGACATGTTGTTTACTATATCACATTTATTTGAGTGAGGAAGAAATTGCAATTTATTGCAATTCAAATTATTTATAAAATCCCAAGGTTATGGAAGAGAAAATCGCGAATATCCCGACGTCACAAACTTTATTCTTATAATTATCTTTGCATCATCTTGAGTCGAAAAATTTACCAATTTAGTAAACCATGTATTGAGTTTCCTTTGCTAAATGAATAATAAATGTGCGTCGTTGCGCTATCCTCGATTTTCCTTTAACCAACTTTGGGAGCCTTTTCTATTTCTGAATAGTTTAAAATAAAATCTCACCTCAATCAAATAAAACGTAACGTATGCAGATTAAATTGAAATGAAAGAAATTGAGGAAATGTACAGGTTGACGGTGGCTGATGAAGATTACAATGTAAGAAGTGAATATCAGAAGCAGCCGGACGAAAAATAAATATTTTTTGGGAGTAAATCCATAAGGGATTGAACGTGCACTTACCGATCGAACTCTCAAACTTGTTGATATTTTTCACTCGAACCCGAGACAGTTGGTATAAATGGACTTTGATTATTATTTTAAACTTTATTTAGGGCGGGTTGAGGATAAATATGCTTTGAGAAAGAGTAACACCGCATAAAAATTCATAACTTGAAAAATATTAATACATTAAGTAAACAACTGTCTGACGTCACTTAATTTTGTGACGCCTGCCCATCATTACCCAGCTCTTGTGTTATATCTCAGTTTAATATATATTAGACAAAAACTACTAAACTCCGACTGAAGACACACAAGAACAGAACAGAATCATTTACTATCACCGTAGAATATCCAAGGCCGCTGTCTTTAGAATCCCAACCTAACTCACAATTCTAATTTATGATTTAAATTAGAAATCTATCTACCCGTTCGTTCGTTTTTATTTCTTCAACTCTCTTGAATAAAAACTAAGTAGCTCAATATTTTTAGTGGAATACTTTTCAATCCGCAAAACTAAGAGAAGAATTTCAATCTAACAATTCTCTGTCAGCAAGTCGTTATCCTCTATCTTCTTCATTCATCCTCCAAATCACTTCACTTCCCTTCTATCTTAATTTGATTTACCTAATCATATTTCGTTTTGGTCGAGAAGAAATTATAATTTGATGCATTTCTAATTGATAGAAGTCCCCGAGGCTAGTGAAGAGAGAATCACGAATAGCCCAACGTCTGGATTTAACTGTATATATGTGTGTTTAAGAACATAAGCGTTATAATAATTACTGATGAAAATAAAAGTCAGGCGTTTGAACATCTTTCCAGTTTTTGTGCTTTATTCTCTTAAATTGTCTTAGCTAGTAAGCTTTATTAGCCACCCAAGGGGATATAGTTTTAGGTAAATCACTTTTGGAGTATTAGATGACTTTTCAATTTTTTATCGTTTGCTTCAACTTTAATAACATCTAGTCTAAATTTATTCAAATTAATAATTTATGGTTTGCTTTAATTTTAATTACATGTAGGTGATATATTATTCAATTTAATAACTTATCGTTTGCTTTAATTTTAATTACATTTAGCTTAAATATATTCAATTTAATAATTTATCGTTTCCTTTAATTCTTATATTTAATTGGGAATTTAAAAATAATTATAAGAAAAAAAAACACCTTGTGTGGCTAAATCTGTGCTTTGCAAAACTTTGCATAAGACTTTTTAAACTTTTTTCTTACTTTCTTATGTTTGTGTCGTATTTAGTTATAAAATTCATCCTTTTAATATAACTCTCGAACTGAATTTTCTTTGTTCAATGAATACCAAACATTCTTTAAATTATGCTATTCTTATTCTGAATTGTCATATTTAGTTATAAATTTCGTCATTTTTTGAAATCTTATACTCTCTGAGTTTGGTTTGTTACGAGTAGATGTGTATCAAATATACATCAGGCATTTGCGTTTTAAACATTGATTCGTTAGATTCGCATATTGCGAAACATATTTGTTAATATTTATCCTGTAATTTTGAACGATGATGCCTGTATTTTACTGATGCCTCAATATGCAGTTTTCCAATACAGATTTTCAATTAGTGATATGTTTACTATGCATCATTCTTCGTAATTTAGTACGAAACCTGAGTCTGCATTCCTTTGATTTTTGAGTTTCGAGACAATGAGTTATTCTATCGCTATTATGAACAAAGCTTCTTATCATGTTTCCTCAAATGTTTCCAACGCTGACTTATTTGAATAATCATTTGTTTCTTTCCTTCATTTTGTTTCGTTTTTTTTCCTTACAAATTTCTGATTTAAACGAAAATTTATGAAAATAGTTTCGTGAAATGAGGAAACATACATAAACCAAACAAATTTACATGCTTATAATTGCACATATATCTACATAATTCATAAAAGGGTTAAGAAAAAATAAATGAAAAGGAAGGAAAAAATATTAGGAGCATAAAATTACGCATTTCCCCTCCCCCTAAAGTCTAAGTTTATCCCAAAGATATTATCTAGTGCCATTACATATTTCAATTAAATAATTTTAAATCATGAAATTCAAAGGATGTTTTTTTTTTTTTTTTTTTTTTTCAAATAAAGGAAAAGCTTCCCCCCTCCCTCCTTGTTTTTAAACATAATATTTATTAACTTAAAATTCTCATTTTCTGACCTTATGTTCTGCTGATATGGATATTTAAGGGGACTTAGTACCTTACGAAATCAAAAGTAGAACATTTTGACAAACTTTTTTCAATTCTTCATAAAACAACAATTTTTGCTCGTTTCAGTATGAAACTTTGCCAGTTTGTGTAATAAAGTTCATAGTTTAAAATATTGGGTCAAGTTTTGCTATTAAAGTAATATATTTTCTTATACAACATGAAATACGCGTACAAAAATTTGAAAAATAAATTAGCTTACCTTACGTTACCCACAAGATAACTTTTGAAAGATGTACAGTAGAACCATAATTCTTATACCAAATTAAAGCTAAATAATGACCTTATTCTGTTAATTTCAAATTTTAAATTTACCTTACATTAAAAAAATTGAAAAATTAAAAAAGTTATCGAGTTTGTATTTAGTAACTTTTTTTTTTTTCATATATCATGTTATAAAATAAAATCTAATCATCCTATTAACAAAATTGAGGTTCACAGAATAAAGATTTACAAGTACAACACTCATGTAAAATTTTAAAGCTCTGCATGCAAAAATTTTTTTTAAATCCTGTGGGAAAGTGTGAAAATAGCAAACTGAGAAAAAGAGGTTTGTTTACATTGCATTACATAGAACAAGCCACTTTAGACATTTACATTTTTTGTTGCACAGGACGTAATAATTGTCGGATTTTGACGTGGTTTGTTTTAAAATGCTCCTAACATTCAGTACTATTTTTTAAAATCAAATTTGAAAAATCGAACTTTTGAAGGTGCAAAGGTACTAAGTCCCCTTAAGGAAAAATTGAACTTTCTTTTTTTTTTTTAATTTTTTAAAAAGGGAACAAATCAGATGACATTTAGTTTTAATGTAACTTGGAAGCACAATTTTTTGTTCAAATGGAATATTTGTATACAAGAAATAAAAGGAATTCGAAAATGTACTATGAAGTGGGAAAAAAATAATAAACGAATAGTTGACCTTTCACTAACAAAAAAAAATTTTTTTTTCTTTCTTTTTCTCAGAGAAAACCATGATGATATTTTAAATTGTACATCGAAACATATAAAATCAATATTATATTCTAAGTGCATAATTTAAAGTTATGTTAAAATATATATCAGTAGAGATAATTCTTTAATCTTGTTCAATAGTTTAACGATTCCCGAAGACACCAAATCTAAAGTAAAAATAAACAGCTGTTTAAATTCAAAATAACAGCGAAGTGTTATTACTTTAGACATACTCTCTATTAGCAGTTTATTTCACTTAGTTTGATTTTTTACTAAAAAGTTTACGTTATATAAAAATGGCTTGAGAAAACAGGTTTTCTTTTAACTGTGGCATCAAAACTAGATCGAATATTCATAGAGATTATATTAAATGTACCTAGGTGGTTTTTTTCCTTCATGAATACATTATCATTATTTTATATTTATTTATGTAATTACTGAATTCTTATTTCTTTCATATTTTTAATTTTTCTTAAATTCTAGAGCCATGTTAGTCCGCAGATTAGGTTCCCAAGTTTTTCATTTGTAAATGTCAGATTGAGTTCAAGTTTGAGTCTTGACTTCACATGAGATCATTTGTGAGGATTGATTGAGTGATTGCTTTATTAACAACTCACTTAGAAGCAACACGAGAGCTACTGGCGACGGACCTTACAATTTAGAGCCTTGGACAAGTGACGAGGACGACACCTGAGTTTGCACCTCTCTCTCTCTCTCTAAACTTCTAAACTACACCAATGGGAGGACTCCGAACCCAAAATAATTATTATGTGTCAGCTTCACAACACGGTGAGTCTTTAATGTCTTCGTACTCATGACTCAGTGGAAACAGCGCCTGCCACAAACTCTCCACCATGATACTAGGCCGTGAGGAATGCTTCACTTAAATAGGAACTCGGCTTTAAATCTTCACACGGTGTGATAGTTAGGAGAAAATTATATCAATATTCATATATTATCCTGATCTTCTTTATTACGGTTTAAAATTGGGATCGCGGAAGCCTAGTAGTTTCTCAATGCGACGTTAATAAACAACCACAACAGTTGAAAATTATAAGATCCTTCGCAAATAGCCCTAGTTGATGGGTTAGAGCGATGTTAATGCAAGCAATAAATTACCTTTTCTTCTTTATTAACAGATACCATTTTCTTTTTTACAACGTAAACTTTGAAGCCCTTTCCATGATTATCTCAAGGGGGGGGGGGGATTAGCCTAGCCCTTTGCAAAAAGATTGAAAAATATAAATAACAAGTATAATAAGCACCAAGGGAAAAAACGTTTTCATAAAGTATGCCATAGATATTAGAAAAGCCAAGTAAAAAACAGAGAAATTTAGCATTCATAACAGTGTATTGCGGTCGTTGCAAATTGTCTCAAGCAGACAGTGAGTCTAAAATGCAATTTATTAAAATTGAATTTGTTCCGGTTGAAAATTTTTCGTAATATTGGTATAAAATATGTTGTTACAAATACTGAAACTTATTTGTGATGAGCTACACATCAGCTATTTTTAGCTCAAGATGCACTAACTCAATACCAGTTCAGAGAATTTTACGAATGAAGAGAGGATTTGACAAAATAATTTATGTGATATAACTATAGCTAGAATTTACTGCTGTAAGAGATTTTGAATCTAAAAATAATACAACAAACAAAAAGCCAGAATTTGAACTGTGGAATTATAATTTTCAACATTTTTTTAACCATGTTACAGTTTCAAAAAGAGTTATTATAAAATAGACATATGATTAATAATAATTGTATGAAAAATATGAAATTAATTTTCTACAAAACGGTATTTTAAAGAAGTTATTAGTTGGAATTTTCCAATAGCAAGTAAATATTTATTTTTGAGAATAATTTTGCACCTGAGCCAAAACAGTTAAACGTTTCATAGATATTAGAGAAGTCAAATTAATTTATTACCAAACGATATTTTAAGAAGTTCTTAATTGGAATTTCCAACAGCAAGTAAATGCTTATTTTTGAAAAAAAATTTACGCGTGAGTCAGAACAGTTAAGCGTTTTACAGATATTAGAGAAGACAAATTAATTTATTACCAAACGATATTTTAAGAAAGTTATTGGATATTCATATAGCAAGTAAAAAGATTTATTTTTGAGAATAATTTTGCGCCTGAGCCAAAACAGTTAAGCGTTTAATTGATATTAGAAGTTATTTGAATTTCCAATAGCAAGTAAATGTTTATTTTTGAGAACACTTTTGCTTACGAACCGCAGTTAAGCGTTTCATAGATATTACAGAAGAAGTCAAGTAAAACAAAAGAAGTTTTGCATTAGTAACAATATTTATTTCCTACATGACATGCAATAAGTTTGATAAATCAGCTCAATGCGAGTAAAATGAGATTAAGAAGCACTTTAAAATGCTACATATCCAACCTATAGAAACAAATGATAGTCTCTGCACATAATTTTTTTGATAACCGGGTTTTAATCCGAAACAAAAGATAATGGTTGTTGCACATCCTGCGAGTTTCTGAATTCAACCCTTTTGGTTATATAAGAGACATATAACCATGTCCTCTCAAATAACCTTAAATTTACATCACATTCAACGAACACACTGCTGTACGTCATCTGTGAGGCGAGACACTAAACGACAAAGCTGTGTCGAGTGCATGACACTTATGATCGATTAACCTGTTGATTTTTTTGGTTGGGTAAGCTGGTTATAGAAATATGCAAATGTGTGATATTTATAAAAAAAAAAAAGCACTAAAGTATTGAACACCGATTTATTTTTAGAATCTAAATTTGAATTTTTTAAAGGTTGAACTGCATATGAATGAACACTGCGTTTAAAATGGTGCAGTAGTTTTAATGTTGTGTTCCAATTCAATGATTATTTTTCACTTAAATGTGTAGTATATAAAAAGTTTATCTTAAAATCAATTTTAATAGATATATATCTTCATAAACCTTATAGTAGACCTGATGTATGCCAAATCTTTCGGGGCTCAAAGTCCCATCGTGGAGTGGATGTACTCGACTGTGGTTGGTTAGTTGGTTGGAATTTTACGGTACTGAATCCCCTAATGGGACGTGTTGTGTGAAACATGTGGCAAAGAAACACACGTTGTCGGTTGGTTAGCTGAGTGGAATTTATGGGACTGAGTCCTCTGATAAATCGAACCAAACACAAGGTGAAAATGTTGCTAATTTTAATAATTAAAACAGTTTAAAATTCGAGCTCAGGACAGAGAATAAAATGTAGTTTTATAAAATTACGTATTATAAAACCAGTATTGTGCAAGAAATAAAAACAACTGTTGAATTGGAGATTTTTTCCAATAAAATCATTCAAATTCTATTGTGGAGGATTAAAAATGCTCAAAGCGCGGACAGATTTAAAAGCAGGGTATACAGTCAAAATGTGTCTCATAGTCAGAGAATGAGTTCCGTGGCTACATATAGGGATATTTTCTTGAGTAAGAGGTGCCTTTGCCTCAGTCTTTTGTGTCCGATACGTAGACGTGTTAAAACAACGTCCTGTCTTCAAAGTGAAAATGAATCCGAATGAGAAATGAGCAGTTTGTCAAGTATAATTTTAAAATTGAACCTTTCATAATGGGAAAAAATACATACCGGAACGCAACAAAGTTTTCCGACAAAATAGTTAGTAAAAATGATCACTATATTAAGAGATAAAATTCATTTAAATCACATAATCCAATGCTTAAAATGGTGTAAAAAATAAAATATTGTAATCTCTAAGTGTTGAAAAACAAAGTGGACAAAACCTTGAAAATAATGTCTCAAACGAAAAACACAATTTCCCTATTTTTACCACACGTTAATAGACTCATGATTGTTTATTAACATCGCACCGAGAAGCAATAAGAGGGTAACTGGCGACAGACCTATTAATTTTGAATTTCGATCAAGTGGCTAGGATGACATCTGAGTTCCCTCTCGAAACTTCCACACCAAAGGGAGAACAGATTTAACGTACATTATCCCTGCTACACTGTGTGCCTTCAGTGGCATCAAGGTTAGAACCCAAGACTGGACGAAAACAATGCCGGGTGAGAGTTCTCGACCATGACCACTAGGCTACCGCGGCTATTTTTATAGGCGAGATTACTGGTCGAAAGTGCGTAACTTACATAGTTTCTTTTCTACTAGAATGCTCTGTATATGACTGCAGTGGTTTCTACAAGGATTAATCAACATTATGCACAGTTATTTTATCGTCCTCTAGAGCCCCAACCACTGTTCCAAGCAACGGGGCTTATTCGCGAGACTTTGCTGCCCATCTGCGAAAAATTCTAAATTTTTTTTTTTGTTCCTTTTTAGGTAATTTAAACCTCTCAATTACTCCCCAAAAATAGATATAATTCCATAAGCAACGCATATGTATCAAAAGGAATACATTAAATATACCTCCTAATTTGTAATAGTTATATATTTCGCATGTTCTCTATTCAACAATGCTTTCAATGAACAACACCCCTGAGCTGCTCCAATATTTGAAGAATTCTTAATTTCTACGGACATCAATCGAAAGGTCATATTTGAGGGGGTCAACAATTAGGGGGTAGCTGAAAACTTTTATTATTTTTTCCTTGCAACTGAAGATTCATGCAAAGGGTACCTCTGTATCAACAATCCTTTTTATGGATGATGTAAATTCCCACTCACTTCATCTTCATGACAAGGAAAAACTGATCAAATTATCTTCTGATGTCACTCTTAATATCCAGAGATAAAATACAATCTCTTTGTTTCTATTCTGGATGTTTCTCTGTAAAGAATATCCATTTCTCTGTTGTAAAGCTGAGTTGGTACATGGCGGGCGTGACGCATACAGTCCCAAATAGAAGAAGGATGGACATTAAAGGAAATATAAATGGTTTACACAACAGCTTGCACGCATGCTGCAACATGTTGGCAAGTATCAAATCTCAGTTAATTCGTGAGGGGTTTCTGAAGGACCTAATTTATGAGGGTCCAGCTGATTTTATAGAAGAGCTCCACCATGTACTGCGGCTGCTTGCGTGCAAGAAATATTTGTCATCTTTGAAACTGTTCTTCAATTTTCTATCGACAATGTTAATCTCGTGTTAGTATTGGAACTCCACGGGTGCAATTCCTTCTTTTAATCTTTTCAACATCAACCAATAATTACATAATCCTTAATTAAACTAAATATGAATCAAATTGTGTGTATTCGAATCTTAGAATAATTGCTACAGCAAATACGTATTATCACATTGTTGGATTACGTCTCTATATATGTCTGAATCTAAAGATTAACGTTACAAAAAAGACGCTTAGCTGTGGCTTATTAATTCAGTTCGAATTAGTAATAATACTTGCAAGAGAGATCCTATTCTTTGTCCGTATACAAACATTCGTTACGAATTTTATATCTTTTTACGCTTATCAGCGTAGCCTAATATAAAACTTCCTATCACTCTCTTTACCACCACTTGATTATTAACCTGTTCGGTGCTTATATAAATATTATTACGTCAATCTTATGAGCTACACTTCAATATTTATATTTAATTTACATCAGCCATTACTTGAAGAGGTTCTCATTACAATTAACGTCATATGAAAATCCCAAAGCATTAGTTTGAAGCAAAGCACGAGCGAGAGGAAATCATTATTGTGACGGTTATCATTATTTTGAGCATTTATTACAAACAATGCAGTTAAGATGCACTTTATGGCGATGTTGCAAATAAGCAACATTATTTCTTCATATGTTTTTTTTTTTTTTTCTAAATTTAGAATTGACCAAACAGCGCGAGAACATGTATGCAAAAACATACGTTTGGTAGTATAGAAGTCAAGTTCTTTTGAAACAATGTTTGTGAATTAAGAGAAGTTGAAAATATGTTTGTTTATTTTGTTATTTATCTTGAAGGAGTGATATTTATCACTTTTGCATTCATTATTGACGTAGCAATGCGTAATAACCAA
>BMAW01006656.1:164375-207089 GCA_019974015.1 Nephila pilipes
TAAATTTAGAGGCGCTGAGTTCTGGAATCTTTTTCAGAATTTTAATGAGCGAATCAAACAACACAATAATTTGACTCCTTCTTCAAGACAATTTATGATCATCATCTACGGAATCTTTTTTTTTTTTATCTGTCTCTTTCGAGAGGAGAGGTCAGACGGTCAACCGGCCTTGAAACTACACGTAGAATTATGAATAACTCTCTTCGAACAATAAAGAAAGTTTCGAGACCTGTCAGGTTCTCTCAGACCTGACATGACCTGCTGTAATTTGATTCTCCAGGGACTATCGAAGCATCCAAAATGGGGTATCATTCAAGTATGACATGTGTCTTCCGAATTATTGGGAGTTTAAGCTTTTCGAATTGTTTTTCCCCTTCTGAGTAACGCCACAGAACATTTGCATTCATTCTTAAGAGTTGCAGATGAATATTTATCTACTTTAAGAACATATTCTCTTATTTTCAGTTGAAACAGCCTTCCTTCGTTATCTAACCCATCAAACATTTTAAAATCTAATTAAACGGTCTATAAATTAATACATTCGAATAGAAGAGACGCCAGAAAAAAAACGAAATAGTTTATTGTCTCTCAACACAGAATATGCAAGACCGCTCTCTCTTTCTCGAATCCTTCTTAACTCAGTCAATCCTAGTTAATATTCTAATAATAAAATCTTAACTTACCAAATCAGTCCATCCTATTCACACATTTCTTGTTTATTACAGGTTCAACTCTTATTACTTTAATTTTGATTTGCATCTAGCTAATTTCACTCCAAATGACATTATTACGATCATTCAATTCAATTTACAAATATCTATCAGCTTTTCGCTATCCTCTATCTCCCTTCTATTTCCTTTCAATTCTATTTCGCTTACATATCACTATCCTTAATTCAATCAGTTACATTTCTTATTATCATTAAACTTATCAATCAAGTTTCATTTAGGTTGGAAGGGAGTTGTAATTTTATGCAATTTCAATTTCCAAAAAGATTTCGAGACTAGTGAAGAGAAAATCGCGAATAGCTCAACGTACCCCAGTTACTTCATTAATAAAACTATATCCGAAATTTTTTTCATAGTTTTTGGTTTTATTACATTAAAGTTATTTTAGGAACCTATTCAACAGCAATAATTCTCGATAGACTACAAAGTTTCCAGAAATGATGATTTCTTTACATTATTTTATACATTCACATAACCAAATATACAACTGAAAGAACGTTAGGCTGTTAATTTGTACCCATTTGTTAATTTGGACTTAAGATTATGATTATATCAGACTTGTGATTCATATAACTCTGTCTATAGTTTTTTTTTTTAATAATTTGAGTTAAGTTAATAGTTTAATGCTTTTTTAAACGTTTAATAACTTACATATAAGCTGAAAAGTAAAGTACCTAAAATATTGAGTACACATATTTCATTTTTCTAAATTTCGGGGAACAAATTTTTGATAAATGCAGATATCTTTTATACCTTTTTTTTAAATATTTGTTGATTATTATTAATATCTTTAATTATACATACGTATCAAGGTTGAATTTTATTTTCAAAGATATATATAATAAACAAATGGTTAAATATTTAGCTCATCGATTAAAAATAATCAAATTATTTTAACTTTTCATACTGTTATTTTTTAATGACACATAAACATATTAATCAAATACATTTGTAATTGCATTGATGAATAAATATTTACACAGAAATGACAGAATTAATAAAATTAAATAATGTAAATACATATACGTTAATAATTATGACTCAATTATGAACTTAAAAATCGTAATAATAAGCAAATCAAAGAGTATTAAGATTATTATTATTATTTTGAAAATTCAAAAACCGAAAAGAAAAGAAAAATTCAAAGAATGGAGATAGTAATTTTAAGTACTGGTTCCGACTTCGGACAAAAATGCATGGTTAAACATGTTTTATGAATCCAAACCATCTCCCTCAGCAAACTAATTAATAATTAAAATTGGTAACAATAAAAACAAGTAAACATTTCAAAAGCATTAAATATAAGAATACAAGATGGAATAATATGTATATATATATATGGGATAAAATGTATCTAAAATATACCAAGTTCTACTTTAACTTACTTAAAAAGAAATAAATATTCACATATTCACAAGTACAATAAAATAGTTTCGAATAAAATTAATGTAAAATCGTACTTTTTTTTTAAACTTTGGACTACCTTCTGTAAAACCAAACTCTATAAGAGCGATTTCTCTATTTCCTTGTCCAATCCGATAAAGATATTAATTTTACGTATGATAATATATACAGTTATCTATATACATACATAATTAATATCATAGTTCATTAATATAACAAAAATAATTCAAACAAATTTCAAAAACTCAATCGATAATTTATAAAACTAAATCGATTTTCTTAAAATTCAACAAAAAAAACTCATTAAAATTTTTTAGATTACAAATAAATAGAAAGAAAAAAAAAAGAAATTTTTTTAATTGCAAAAACCTATAAAAAAGAACATTAACTCACAAAACAAATAATTAAAAGAACACAGGAATGGAAGAATACAAGACAAAAATAACAAGAAGATAAACTTCAGAATTCGAAAAGTACTAATCTAGGCATGAAGACATCGAAGATAAAAAAAAAAAAAAAGTGAAATAAACCACAGTACAAAATGAAATATAACATTTAGTCTACAAATTTTCCTGTACAACTTCCGTGCGATTTTAGGCACATTAATTCGGTGAAAATTGTAACTAATCTCATGAATGATTTATTTCTAATTGGTTGAAGAAATTATGATGTTCCACCAACAAATATATATATATATATAAATAAAAATAAATAAATATTCCTAAAAATTATCGATGAAATGGGAAATAAAACTTAACTGATAGGATAATCCATAGACAATATATTTAGGATAATCCATAGACAAGTTTAATGGATTATCCTAAATATATTTAGCCATAAGGGATTAATTGCATTGAATAGTTCCCATGATTTCAGACTGCTGCTTGAACTATCTCATCTAGAAATCTTATTATTAGTTTTATTTAACTTTCAAAAGAAACCAGATACCATATTAAAAAATATTCTGAATAGCTTGTTTAAAAATAATTCGCTTGTTCACTGCTCGTAAACTTCATATTGTTTTAAAGTCCTCTTTGAGTTGAAAGAAGTCGTGTCTCATTCTTCTACAAATAAGCTTCGGAGGTAATTGGTTTGAAGGACCACAAAGGAATATAAAATGCATGGGAGATGACAGATAATTTATATTCAAGCATCAAAAAGATTACATGACCTATTTTGAGTACCCCAAAAGCGAATCAAAACCGGAGAGATAATTTCAAAGAATTCAAATTCGATTTACTTATTAGAAGCACTGAAGTAGAAATCATGGAACAATTGAAGATGGGACGATTCCATCAATTGTTGACCCAAGTTGTTCGAATTTTTTTTTTTTTTTTTTTCATTGACTTGTTTTTCTTACAGACGAACGGCTCAAAAAACTGAGCATGATTATTAACGGATTTTAGCTGTATTATATCTCAAATTTCTGCTTTTTTTGCCGGCCTTTATTAGTAAATTCATGTAATTTATCGCATTATCTATTTATATATTAAAAAGTGTATGAATTCTTTTTATCAATTATGTGAAAAAATTCAAAATTTAGGAAACACTTTCAATAATATTTAATGCCACAGTTTGTTCCAATGGACTGAATGACCCAGACAAAAATGTTAGACTTTATTGATGCATATTAAGCTCAGTTCTAAAAGGGTGAGAGACATTTCGCTTTCTAGAGTTAGTTCACTATCTAACTCTTTCGTTCGTTCTTAAATTTAAATGAGCTCCAAGTCATTGACTGTTCAAATTTTACAACTAATGCAGAAAATTCACATGAAGAAATTTCATGTAATTCTTCATATTTCTAAAAGTAGCATAATTAACATGCTAGATAGAAAGATAGTTAAAACTTATATTTTATTTCTAAACAAGCACTCTTTTCCTCAGTTTTGCTTCTAATGCTTTTGAGTATTGGAAGCTATTCTTGAAATTTAGGTATTAAATGTTTTTTCTTCGGTATTACTTCAATCAAACTGAATTAGATATGTATATAGAAAAATATTTATAAAGGCATGTAAGAGTTTTTAAAAGTTACAAATCGAGATAAAAGAAAATGGAAACATAACTTTAAAACTATTTTACAGTGATATAAAAGTATAATAGGATTTAAAATAGCAAAAAATTACAACTTCACAAATAAATTAATTATAAAAACCAATGACTAATAACATTCAAAACGGAACGAGGAATGACGTCATTCAATAACGATGTTTACAATAATACATTCATTAAGAAAGTAATCACCCTCCACCCAATGTGGTATGCAATCTTAAGATTTCATTGACAACTAAAAACTTCTTCTTGATGTAAATTATTGAATCCCATTACAAAATAAAGCGGATTATTTTAAGCTTTCTTTCCTAATTTAATCGTTGGAAATATAAGAAGTATTTCGGAGAGAAATTCAAAAGTTAAATGTAGTTCTTGTAGTTCTTGTAGATAGACTATTAATAGAGGTTTCAAATATTGTGAGGATAGACATTTGAAAATGGTAAAAAAAATTTAGGATTAAAAAAGGAAAAAAGTATTCCACTAGGAACTCAGTAAGAAAATAAAGCTTTATCAGAATTCGAGTGTATCAAATACAGAATACCGATTGCGAAAGTTTATTAACTTAGCACTGAGAAGCAACAAGAGGACGACAAGCAAAATACCTCATAATTCTGGACCTTGGTCAAGGGACCAGGACGACACTTTTGCTGAATCCTCCCTCTCCAAACTTCCACGCCACTCCAAAGGGAGGGCTTGGGACTTCGACCAGATTTAACGCACATCAGCCCCGCTGCATAGCGGGTCCTTAGCAGCATTAGGGATCGAACCCACTCCTCGACGAAAACAACGCCGGTCACGAGCCCGCGACTATGGCTACTAAACTACCGCGATCACACAAAATATCGAAGTATTGAATGCAATTGAAATCAGTTTCCTTGTACAGAAAGTACTGTCTGTCAATAGTATATAGGTCTCTAATACGTTTCTATATCACAGCAGGATGATTTATACATTGATAGTACTAGCAAACTCGTGAAAATTACTTCAACATTTTGAAACATTTTATGTAAACTACAGAAAGAATAGCAGCAACAATAACTGGTGAGATTTCCAACAGCTGAATGTATATCTTGTTGATAAGCATTACGTGTAGTATTCAGCCATCAAAAGATATCTGATTATAAGTTTTTATTTAATTTTCTATGTTCATATGTATAGTGCGTATGTCTCCAAAAACATTTCAAAATTTGTACTCAAATTTTAACCCTCCTCATAACATCTGATCGTGCTTAAATTTTGTATATCGAGTAAATCTGATGACAATAGAATACAATGGTATGTTCAAGCAATGACGGACTTCTAAGGGGCCTGGAGGTCTAGGCCTTGCACATAACAACGTCCATTTCTGTTGAAATTTTGCACACACGTCCCATAATTGATTTTTAGTTGTTTATTAGTTGTTTAATTGCTACAAGAAGTATTACTGTATTATCCAACTTACGAAAAGTTAAGACAACCTGAAATAAACTGAAAAAGAATCAGAATTCTAAATTCAGTGTACTGTTACTTGGAGATCGGTAAATGATCAAAAGCCAAGCTCTCTGAATCGTAAACATACTTCTGTTCAAATGAAATATGATTAATTAACTGTAAATATGAATTATTTGAGAATATTTCAGCAAATCATTGAAAAGAGTCTTCTTTCACATTTGGTTTTGAAAATAGGTATTCATTGTTGATCGAGACAAAAGAGAGAAGAATGTAAATTTCAGTGGTTGCAATTTTTTCCAATAGAGAACTGCTATGTAATAATTTTTAAGTGCTCAGTTAAATGATCAAAAGCCAAGTTTGCTGAATCGTAAACACACTTCTGATCGAATGAAATATGATTTATTAACTGTAAATATGAAAATGAATTGTTTGAAAATATTTCAGCAATTCATTGAAAAGTGTCTTCTTTCACATTTAGCTTAGAAAATGGGTATTCATTGTTGATCGAGACAAAAGAGGTATTTTTTTTTTTTTCAAATGTAAATTTCAATGATTGCATTTTTTCCCAATAGAAGTGCTATGTAATAATTTTTAAATACTAGTCACTGCAATGATTTTTAAAATGTACTTTTGACGGCAAAAACTATTTGAGAGAGTTTCTAGCAATTCATTTTTCGAAGCTTCTGAAGAATGAAATTTCTTGAAACTATGTGATAACTTTTTTACGATGTTATCCAAACTATTAAAACACGAAAATATCAAACAATCACAAAATAGATTACTCAATGTATAAAAACATTTTCAGTAACTTAAATTTGACCTTGTTAGATGCATTTTATCTTAACAATTGCATTTATAATAAGTTTTTCAGTTATTGGGGCGTGTTCTTAGCTAACAATTCTTTAAAGATCGATTGATATTGTGCATAACAAATTCCTCCTGAAAAATGGTTTGAGTAAATATTGAAATGTATTTTATCTGTAAAAGTTTTTCTTGTAGCATTTGTAATAAAATATGCAAAAAAGTCGAGTTTAAAACGCAAAATTGCGATATCAGCAAACTATTTAGATAACTTTCCTGTATTAGTTTAAATCTTTGTTAATCGGAATATATGTAAAAGATTAACTTATTCTGACTAACGGTTTCCACGTCATTGATCTAATTTAAATACTCAATACTTCATTATTATCTAATAAACAGAAAGTTAAAGTGTAGAGATAACTATGTTTTTGTGATCAAAAGTGTCATGAACTTCCTCATTATAGCTTTTTTTGCTTCCAGTATAGTAAAGCTATTTAAATTTCAATTAATTCAAAATTTTTCGGAACTTTGGTTAAATTGAGAGGTATGGAGAACAATAAGCGATACGCATACCGAACATTTTGCTTTCGAAAACCAAAACAATGATGTATATATCATTTCAACGCTTAGAAAATTGAGCAAATATTAAGAATTCGATTGTGTTTTTTCAGCTCTGTAAAAATTCAATATGTTTGGCATGTTTCGTAAGGTTATGTTTCCGTTGCCAAATATTTATTTGTTCGTCATTTTTATAACTTTTTAAGTAGCAAAAACTAAGATATATTTATAACAGAGAAAGAAACAAAGATATTACATAATTTTTATTAGTAAAAAATGTTACGCTTTGTATTGCAAGTAACCATAAAAAAAGGTTTATATGTATTTAAATAAAAACAAATAATTAAGTTAAGGCATGATTCAAAATTTTGCCTACATTCTAAAATTTATGGAAAATTGTAATTAGTAATGCTAAATATGTATACTAAGTTTTCACTACAACTTTCAGAATTAAAGCAATATTTAACATTCAAAATTATATTTTCAATAAATGCATTTACTTCTTACAGTCTTCAAATAAACTTTCACCAACCTAAATGTATTACAAATGATGGGGAAAATTACACAAAACTACAATTAAAACGACTTTTCTTTACGTAAAAAAAAAAAATATTCTCAACATCATATTATCAGTATAACGTAACGCCCTTTTATTTTAAATAAATGGTTTGTTTTAATTTCATTATCTTTTTCAAATTACAGATCGTATAATTCTTTCAAAAAAACTTCATAACAATCTTCGTTTTAAATTTAATGCTAATTAAATTACTATCATTACCTTAATTAAATGTTTATAGTACAATAATTAATTACTCGTGCATTAGTGAAAAATTCATTTGCTTAAAAGATAAATTTACATAAGAGTTTATTTGGTGCTTGCATAAAAGTTAAATTATTACATCAAAAAGGTTTAACTTATAGAGAAAAACAATCACTTTATCTTTTTTTTTTTTTTCTTTGACTATATAGTAATGCAAAAAATTTATTGTTAATCGTTGCAAAAGCTAGCAAATTTATTCAACAAAAAACTAATTTTCTATGATCAAATATTAAACAAACTAATTCTTTTTATGACGAACTAGAAATTGACTTTAAAAAAATAATATTTAATGAAAAAAATGAAATATTTTTCAATCAATGCATTCGTTCTTCAATATCAAAGAACATGACCTAAATACAGAAAAATGTCCAAAAATTAGTATTAATTTTATTAGTTATACATGATACATTAAATAAGCGTTCTATATGCTTCGATTTTTGAAGCATTGCATAATCGCACTTTTTTAAAAAATTACTTCAAACATTTGAAATTAGAAACATTTAATATCACACTGTTAATGACAAAATATGGTACAAATTTTACACACGAAAAATTAGTTAAAAGATCTGTAAATGATTGTGAAGACGAAATATAATATTAAAGCTAAGAAATTATCCTATTTGAAAAGTTATTCCAAAGTTGGGCTTCATTTTATTAACATTACACAAAAACATCTTTGGATTATTACGAAGAGAATTTACTAAAATTAATTATTTGTACAGATTGAATTGCATCATGATTGAAAGAAATAGATGTTAAGGAAAATATGTCACATAAAATTGGTTGAGGGAAGAATTAATTTCGAAACTGGAATAGTTCATCATAGACGTAGGAAACATGTTGGAAAGAGAGATTAATATTTTTTTTCCCTTTTCAAACAGAAATTTGATTTTTATGCAAAGGTATTAATAAATAATGAATTTTGAATTTTTTTAAAATTATTTTATCACATTTCTACCTGAAAATTTTTAATTCTGTGCTAATTTTCAAAACTATCTTATTTTTTTATACGTGTATGGCTACAGACAGAGGTAAGCAATACAACTAAATTGATTATGATAAAAATTAATATCAATTTAATTTTAATAATAATAATAATAATATATATATATATATGTGTGTGTGTGTGTGTATGTATGTGTGTGTGTACGTGTATGTGTGTTTGTTTGTTTATAACATGATTCAAATTTAAATTTTATGATTTTTTAAAAAAATATTAAATATATAACATGGATAAAAAAAAGCTAACTCTCTTGTTTAATAAGATTGGGGTAATTTTCCTCTCTCTCTCTAATCTCCATAAATTTCAATTTGTTTTTGAAGTTTTTTTTTCCTGCAAATTCAAATAAAATACAGTTTCTTTAACGTATATTACAAAACAATGTTTGTTTTTAAAAAATTTCATAACAAATATAGGTAACAATTGAGAAAAAGAGGAAACTCACATTTCGAAAATACTGCCCCAAATTATAATTCTTTATTGATAAAAACAGAATTTTTTTCCTATTTTTTTAGATAGTCTTACAATCTTTTTAATCATTTTGTTGATTTATAAAATTGAAAACAAGCCACTTAGCCAAGATTTCTAAGGATTACTAGTAGTTAGAATACTAACTACTACAACTTGTTAACTGTAGTGAAAAAACAAATATTAATAAGGCAGCAAAATGGATTAGTTACGAGTAGGCGGTAGTTTTTATACTATTTAATATAGAAAACTAGAAAATTTGAAAATGAATGCTTCTTTTATGCACATGAGATTTTGAAAATTAAGAAAGAGGTGTTTCCCAAAAACTCCATGTCAGTGCTTTTGCATCCCTTTATTCTTACTTAAAATTTCGGGGAAAAAAACTATAGATAACTGGGTGATGTTAAACATTATTTAAATCTGTATGTTTTAAAGTAATGAATCAAATACTAAATTAATACGAATGACTAATCAACTAAAATGTTTACAAGAAAAGGTATTGAAATTGAATATTTTTAAATAAAAAAAATGATGCCAGTATATTCATCTTTTTTTTATTCGTAGTAAAGCTACTTATTTTCAATTTTAGGAAACATAATTTGTAACTGTAATAAATTGTTTTATGAAAAATCTGTTTCTTTTGAAAAACGTGTCTTCTTATTACAAACTAAACATAAGTATGAAACTATAAAATAAAAATGCACATCAAAAGAAAAGAAAGCTCATAATATTTAGAAAGAACTAATTTTTTTTTAACCAAATAAAGATTGGAGTCATTGATTATTATATTTTATTTTCATTCTGAAGTTGCTAATTTTTTCTTGAAAGACTTAACAATTTATGTTTGAAAAGAAGAACGTTTTTTTCCCCCATAATTTCTCAGAACGATTAAGCATTTAAATTTTAAGAAATTAATTCATTTCTCCCTCACTTAAAGTTAATTTTAATCAGTATATTAGAAAGTAAATTACAAGGCATAGGATCTCTCAGCTATGTAGAGAACAATTTTTTAAACATTAAAAATTGAATTTTTTTTTTAGAATGCTTTGATTTTTTTGCAAAATTTACTCTTACATTCACATTTTGGCTTTTCTATCTGGCCTCCTGAGGCTTCTTTATTTTTGTATACATACCATTAAAAATAATCGGACCTTGAAGTTCATATAATGTTAAGAAATAATTGAAAAAAATTGTATTAGTATCTAGTACAAGTACAATAACTTGTATTAAACCTTTTTAATAATGTTGGTGTCCAATTAAAGTGTAGTTTTTTGAACAAAACCTTTCTAAGAAACAAGGCAAGGTTTTCCTTATTGGGAAAAATAACTTTCATCAAAAAATGTGTATAGATGGATTCATATACTAATATTTATATCTTATATTAATTTCTACCAATTTGAAACCAGTAAGTAAATAAACTATATTTTACATTTCTTCGATTCTATGAAGTAGTATCACTTTCTATGAAGTATCTATCAATGACAAATATTCATTAAATGATTACAAACTTTTTATAATGTTAGTAATCATTTGAATTGTTAATTATGATATAAAACTTTTGTATTGGAGAGGAAAATCATCTTGAAGGAAAAAAATTGGTCTGAACCAAAAATGTGTATATATAGATTAGCATAAATTGAATTAGATTTAGCTCATTAAATTCTACGAATTTCCTACTAGGAAAAAAAATTAAATCTTATGTTATGTTTGTCTAATTCTATTGAGCGAAAAACAAGAGCTATTAACTTTAATTTTGTTCTTTTAACAACTATTAGCAAATTTGGAAATCTGATTTTGTAATATATGACTTATATTCTTTTAAGGAGTGTTGAAAACTAAAGCATAAACACAAGAAATTCCGATAAGATATGACAACCATTCTCTTGATAAAGATGCCCCTCCCAAAATCCGAATTTACATTACAACAAAGTAAACAAAAAAGACAAACCTACAAGCTAATTTACATTAGAATAGTTAATGAGAAAGCTGACTTTCTACGCGTAAAAGTTACACGCTTGTACAAATGTAAATGAAAGAATAATATCAGATAATGACTTATGTTACGATGTGTGCTTTTGTTTTATTACTAAAGAACGATCATTAATAACCGAAAGGAATAAACTAAATCGGAATTAGTAATGATTAGTTAGTTTAGTTTGTTTTAATGATCAGAAGCTTAAAATAGTTGTTTTAAAATCAGGATTAATTAAAAGTATAAGATCTGAAACTTGAACATTTTATTATCACATATATTACCTTAAATAAAATTACAATTTTGAAAGAAGTTGCATTTTGAGTAATTTTTTTCGTTACAAGATTAATCAATATACAAAAAAAAAAAAAATGTTTACGCTTCTGATAATTTATCTCAGATATAGAAGTTAATATAAAATTTTATAGCTGCATTATATATCTTTTATAGTAATACCTAAGTATAACTTAATTTACATTTTTGTGAAAACTATCGTCGTCTTAAAAACGGGTTGCTGAATAAAAATCTAGAATATAATCCAAATTCAAAATCTAATTTTGCTTAAATGAGGCACTTTTAAGTTCAATTTTTGTCAGGGTATTAACAAAAAAAAGGGGGGGGTGAGGGAGTTTACTCATCAGCTAACGTATGAAAGATATAGAATTTAAAATAAAATTTTTGAGCTGCATCTAAGTTTTAAATATTTAAGTTAAATATCTATATACTAAGTTAAATATCTAAGTTTTTATAACTTTGCCCATTAGCAAAAATTACTTCTTAAAAGTAGAATGCTTAATACAAATTTATCAACTAATTGATAATCTATATGTAAAATAATCGATTATTTAACTTGTAATTATCATTACTAAAACGATACGAGAGAAAAAAAATATGTCCAACCTCCCTTCCTTCTTTTTATAATAAATTTTTCAAATACTTAAATAAACAAAATTTGATACCTTCCTATTTTCACTTATTCTAGGAATGTTTCTTATTCCCCTAATTCCCAAAAATTCTCTTTTTGTAAGGTTTTGCATTTTGATTATGAATATCTTGGGTAAATTTTTTGAAAATCTAATTTTTTTGTTTAAATATTATGATTTATTATTGGTAAGGTTTTAGAGCGATTGCTTCACGCTCTGCGATATGTTTTTAAGTATACCACTACGATCAAGCTCACACATAGAGAGAGTATTAGAGTTCCATTTTTCTGAAATTCAAAGCACACACACACATACACAAAAATATATATGCAGAAAAGACCTTTATTAGAGTAAAAATAACAGAAGTATATATATTTAATTGCTACTCATTACTTATATTTTTCCGACTGCTACATTAGAAATCTTAGACTAAATCATTGACAAATTTTCACAGAATTATGGAATAAACATTCGAAATTCTTCCACTCTGTATACCTAAGAAAGTTTAGACATTTATATTTGAACGCACTCACGATGGGGCTACATTTATGAAACACGAGAAATATCGGCTGAAATAACTTTTAGTTAGCATCGAGGAATAAAAATGTTCCAATCATAAATGACAAATTTTCATTAATTTTTTGTAAAATAAACATTAAAAATTCTTCCTTTTTTTTAAGTCTATGCGTTTATGAATACTTAACTACTCACATATGAAAGCACCTCTTAGGTTGTATATATAAAACATAAAAAACAAGGACTTAGATTAACTATAACTAACTTTTAAGAATAGGCCCAATTCAAAATTGGTACAATTTTTCAGGCAGAAAAGCGCTCCAGTATTAATATAATATTCTGAATTCAATGGAGTGTACTGAGCAACATATTTTAATATAATTACTACACGAATTAATGTTTTTTCCTCCTACATACAAAATGTTTAATTTTTCAATCCGTATTTTGACTCAAATTGATCATGGCCTTAAGTTAAAACAAAGCCAAAAATTCTTAGGCTAATTGAATGCTCTTAAACTTTAAGTAATCAACTGTATATACTATACCACAAAAGTTTTCATATAACATTTGTAACCGTTTGAATCCAATTATTTTTTGTTCTATATGCAATATATTCCGTTTTTCATTTCATACATTTTGGTTCATGAACTTTAGATAAAACAAAGTCAGAAAATCTTGTATTTATTGAATACTCTTAAACTTTATATAAATAATTGGAAACATTATACCACAAATTTTTAATGTGACACCTGTTTTTATCAGAATCAAACCATTTTTTTTTTTACATACCTTATGTTCTGTTTTTCAATTCCTATATTTTAGCGTGAGAAGGATCATTAACTTTCGATAAAACTAAACAAAAAAATTACGAATTTAAGGAGTGTTTTTAAAATTTAAATACATGAAAACAAAATATACTAGAGAATATCTTTAAATTCCGGCAAATTTTCATCCATATTAAAGGATTTTTTTTTCTTCCTGATATATATATTCTATGTTTGGATTTTGTTCTTTGAAGTTCGGTTAAAAAAAAACAATTTTAAAAGAAATTTCTTTTGCAGTCTAGATATTCATGTATGAAAACGCTTTAGAATATGTAGGATTATCAGTTATCAAGAAAAATCATTTTTAAACAAAGTGCTCATTTTTCCAACAAAATGAATTTAATTTTCAATGTAGCATATTATACAGTTATCACCTGATTACGCATTCTCCATAAAATGCTTAAGAGGAACTATCACAAACCATTAAAAATAAAAATCCGTTTCGCAATCTTAATCAAGCATTTAGCTCTAACTGGGATAACGCATTTTAACTAGAGACATTTATAGTCTTCTGACGACAAAAATTTACTATTTGATGCAACTATCCTTTATTTCCATAATTTTTTCGGCGTATGTGTTTTTACATAAAGCATTATACTGATATTAGAGCTCTAAAGTACGTTAGAGAAAGACTACGTATATGGAGAGATTATTGTACATATATTCAATTAGATTTCCTGTACTACAATTAGTTTATGTTCTTATATATAAAATCCACAAAGCGCATCAAGAAGAATTTATTATTGTAATAAATATACTAGAAAGGTTTTCTAAATATACCCAGACACAGCCTCTGTCTAACAAAGCTTATGAAACTGAAGTAAAAAAGTTAAATTTTGAAACATGCAATTAAGTTTCCCGGGAATTTTATACAAAGCGAAGTTCAAACTCTTTTCTACATACATATTCAGCTCTATTTCATAATCGATAATTATGGCGGATAATTTCCCATTCAATTAAGCTTAAAAGATAAAATTACTTCGAATTGAAGTTATATTTCTTTTTCATTAAAAAGTTCCATATTCTGATTATGTTAAAATTTTTGATCTTGCATAAAATAATTAAAAAATTTCCAACATTTATTGGAATTTGATTTCCGATTGAATTTCTGAAGAATTAATTTAAAATGCGAGCAGTGAGGTAAATATGGATTTCTAGAATTGTTAAATTCTGGTAGGGAAATTTTATTTAATTCCTCAATTCGTATTTTGCCCCAGTATAATTTAACAGATCAACGAATTGCCGTATTTTCATATTTCATAAATCACAAGCTAAATTGAGATCATATTTGTGTTTGATTATTTTTAATTTTAACTTCTGGCTAACTTAACAAAATTTTCAATTTATTTACCAAATAATGTCGGACTATTTAAAACATACTGATTTATATAATTTTTGAAATAAATTCCACATACTCTGAGAAGATTTTATACGTAATTAATAATTTCCCTTACCTTCAATTAATGATAGTTTAAGTATCGAATTCCCCAAAGGAAATTATTGATGGTAAAACTTAGAATTACAATTGTTTTAGCATATTTGTTCATTAAAGTAGTACATTAAAACCAAAAATCGGTAAGCAATAAATATTTCACATTTTTCAGTACCATGCATTTAAATTATTTTTCCCCACATCAGATGATAAATTTAATTAAACTATCATATATTTGATATCTTAAATTTTAATCACATATTTAATAGTTTGTATAAAAAAGATATGACACACGCGTGCAAGCACATGACGAAAAAAATGTTTTGTTAAGTGTTAGAACTATTTAAAACGATGCATTATATGTATTATTTATTATTTTTCTTTTATTTTCTTTTCATTTATCTTTTTAAGTTTGCATTCTTAAAGTTCCATTTTTTCCATTGATATGAGAAATTTTTAAAATAAAAATCTGTTACCAATCTGTTAAAATCAATCGAACTTATGCGATTAATAAGGGCAAAAAAATTCCCCGAATTTTTTGGTTAAGTTAAATTTAACTATCAAAAACCAAGCATGGATAATTCGAAAATTATATATGCGGTTTTCTGAAGCAAATAAATCTGAATTTGCCTTACTATAAATAAACGTAAAATTTTTTTATAAGTTAATCTAAAAATTCTCTTAGTTTCATTAAATTTGTAAGTAAAATTGAAATTTTTTCCCCTTTATTTGTGTCAATTCGTATAAGATGAATGACAGCTTCTAACTCTTTTAATAAATTTGAGACGAAGAAAAAAAAAGTTTCTGTATTAATATATATTAATTAGCAGAATTTATTTCCTTTTTTGAAAAGGAAAAATAGGAGTGATTTAGTTGTTGCATTTGATTGTAAGATACAGTGGATTGGTTTTTTTGAAACTATAGTTTTTAGAAAACTTTATTTCTAAGGTTTCGAAGCTCTTAAAGACACTCTTCAAAAAACCCGTTGTCATTCACTATCCAGATATATAATAAAATAAATTACAAAAGCCTGCCGTATTAACAATTATTCATTTCTGAAAATAACGAATTTAACGTTCCTTAAAATCCTGTTTGATTTTCTTAAAATGTCATTATTTAATCAATATTTCAGATTCAAGCTTGGCACTATCTACGGAAATAAGTCTATGTCGCATATAACGTTAATTAAACTCACTACATTTGTATGTAGTATATGCTTTTTAATATTAAAATATCATTTAATTATCATTTATATGTAAAGCTTGTAGTTTTATACTATAAAAGGCAAGGGTTCCCCAACATTTTCCTACATCGACCCCTTTTAAAGGAATAAATTTTTTCTTATAGACACCCCTTACACATTTTTTTTTTATAAAATACAGCGTACTAATAATCACACAAATACATTAAAGATAATAAGTCAAAAAAGAATATAACCAGAAAATTATAAAATAAGAGTGGTTTCTTATATTTATATTTTATTTTTATTTTCAGTTTTATGAATTTCTGCAATATTTCAGAAACATAGATTATAATTGCGTGACTTTTCGATTCCAATTAAAATAGCAATTGTGCTTGATGTATTGATACAATTTTATTTTAATATTCTATTGCTGATTTATTGTAGCGCGGGCGTTGGTACTCAAATAGAAGCCGATGGCACATGTATATAAATCATTCAGTGAGTATTCGTAATCAAATAAAAGGCAACGGCTCATAAGAGACGCGATATTCTGGTTCAGATGTGTGGGGGGGTCATACCTCCCTATGCACAATTTATATATATCTACACTTATTAAAACGAATATTATTATCTAATAATTACTATAATTAAAAATTAATTGAAATTTTAAAGAGAATTTTTTTTTCATAGAGTCCTTTCATAAACCCTTTTTGAGTTTTCATAGACCACCAAGGTGACCACCAGGACTCCTTGGGAATCTTTGGTACCAGGATTGCGGCATTTTCGATTTACATGAGATTTTTGAAGCCATAGTTGAAGTGTTTACGTTAAAAACGAAAATTTTACATTCATTTTATTCAAAATTTTTATAGAATGCTTGAATCAATTAATCAGTCGAATAAAGTTTGGTTGCACCTAACTTAGTTAAAGCATGATTATAATACTAAGATAAAATTTACATTATGCATGCATATCCTTGTCGATAGCTTTGAAAATCAGCCAAGTTTCTTTCTTCAAACTTTAAATCAAATTTTCTTGATTTGAAGCCCCACTTTCATGTTTAAAATTTTCAAACAACTCTCTTTCCCTACCAGCCACAAGTATGCATGAAAAAAATTATGTTGTTTAATTTTTAATTTAATTTAAAATATAGTTAAAAAAAAAGTTCTACGCAAAGTTTTGTAAGGAACAGATTTAGACACCCAAGGTGCGCTTTTTTTTTATATAATCATTATTAAATTACTCAATTGAATGTAAGAATTAAATTAAACGATGAAATATCGAGAAATGGACAATAGTAAACTTTTCCGATATCATAATTAAAAGAAACGATAAATTATTAAATTGAATATATTTAAGCTAAATGTAATTATAAATTAAAGCAAGCGATAAACTATTAAATTGAATATTATATCAGCTACATGTAATTAAAATTAAAGCAAGCTATAAAAAAATAATAACCCGACTAAAATAATAACCCTTTAGGGGCTAATAAATAAATTTAGTGTCTAATTTATTTAACATAAATAAAAGATTCTTCTCGTGGTTTTTATTATTAGCAGGTATTTTTATGTCAAAATTATGCTTTATAATAAAAATTAATTTAAGTTAATTTTGAACAAAGTGTATAGTTGAAAATGTGATTTATAGTGAAATGTATAATTGAAGTAATACATATATACAAAAAAATGAAAAAAAGTAGTTTTTAAATTTATTCCAAATACACAAAAATGAATGAAAGAAAACCCCGTTTTAAAGAGATAGACGTGCTTGTTTGTTGCATAACAAATTAAGTCGAGATACAATACTTCGTATAGCTGGATGTAAAGTATCTTCGACCTTTTTCAGCACTAAATGATAATTGGATTTAATAAGTTTTAAAGCCAAAAAAAGTCGTTTCACATATGTATGTGATTCTAAAAGGCAGAGGAACTCTTAAAACATTAAAAAATCCAATTCTAGATTCTTTCCAGAATTCAGTCAATGATGCTTGCGAAACTTGTGAATTGGAATGCGGTTTCACTTTATCGTTTTTTTCTTCCAATATGCAAATGTGTTTAATGGGTCAACATAGCCAGTATTATGATTTTACTATTGCTCTGCACAGAAAATCTAATATTTATTTTCCAATCTAATATATAATATAGATAATGATTAGATTACGATTAATGCTTTTTTAATTGATGTACTTAAATTTCCGAGACCCAACACTTCGAATTTTTTCTATTTTGCTGTTAAAAAATAAAGTGTTTCTTGCTAGCTCCTTATGTGTATTATTTTTAAGAATTTGATAAAAGTAATATTGAAAATCGAATTTTACAATTGTTTAAGAGTCACACCATTAAAAAGACACATGTATACGTGATTTTCTCAAAATCTTTGTTACGATTCTGAAATATTTTTTTCGAAATCTATTATATCCATATCACTACATTCAAATTATTTTTAATAAAATCTTAAAAGATTCAAAATTTATGGGTATACATTTACCTTTCATATGTTTTCATAGCCTTTTAGTAATAATGAAAACAATTATCCCCAATTTTCACATCTCTAAGGTAACTGAGACAATAAGAAACTTCAAAAACTCGAAATTTTAAAAAATGTCATTAAAAAAAATGAAGAGTATTTCGCTGATTCTGTGGTTGTATCATTTATGAGAATTTGACAAATAGAGCATTCGAAAATTAAATTTTTCAATTTTATTATTTGCCTCTTGATTAAAACATGTAGATTTGCGTTTTTTCTCATAATGCGGTGCTTGTGATTTTTGTGTACTTCCATTAAAATTTACTTTATCCTTAGTATTGATATTTTATGTATTACGAAGAGAGGTTTTATCTTATACTTTTATTTTAAATAAACATTCACACATTTTAAATATTACAAATAATAAAATTAATTTTATTAATTATTTTAAATTAATAAAATTAATTAAAAAAAAATTTTTTGAGTATCTAAAAGTAAGTACAGGACTTACAAATATAAATACCACTATCTATTTTTAATTGACCGTACATAATTATTCAGTATGCAAACGTGATTTTCTTTGCATAAAAAGCTATACAAATATATCGATACTTCGATGTCAAAATATGAATTCAATTTCTTTTAATTTTAAAAAGTCAGAATTATTTAAATTTAACATAAAATAAACTCCTTTTTCCTTTCCGAAGGGATCTCAATCAACCTGCCGTAACCAGCGTATAGAAAACCCGTAATTACATTATAATGATCCTTTTATAATACATTAAGTATAAATTGAGCATTTATGTAATTTTTCAGCATATGATATTAAAATTTTTAAGAAATTAATTAATTATTAAATGTGTGTAATTAAGTTAAATCCTTTTACATTTATATTCATTATCTTAATTTTTAAAAATTTTAAACTAACTCCTAAATAATCATACTTCTTTTTCTGTTGAGTGAAAAACGGTATTTTTTAATCAATTGAAATTTCAGTCAACGTTCTATAAAAATTCAGTACATATAAAAATCACAGATTTCTGGAACTTTCAAAGCATTAATTTCGGAAGGAAAAAAATGTAATCGCCTGTAATAAGTAGTAATAAGAAAAATCGTTTGTTCCTTTTATAATATAGTACCTACTTAAACAATATGTCCCGAAAAAGAAATTCTAAAACAGATCGGATGAAATCTAGATATTTCTTCATTATCATACTGTGTGAAATAAATAACTTCTCATAATGCATTTTATGTATTCGGATATTAACCTCGAAATCGTAAATTTTTGATTAATTTTTCTCTAAAGTTGTAGATTTTTCTTCAAGTCAAGGATAATTTCTTCAATTGAGGTTAATATTTCAAATTAAGTACTCACATTATAAATTTGCCAGTTTGCTTGCATCAAAAATAACAATCAAGACGGAATGAAGCTTTTCATTATCATTTTAAAAAACTGAACGGAAAGTTATTGTCATTGGTGGTTATCTTATTGTCTCAAACATTGCTAATATTGAAACACAAGTTGCTGGGAAGTTTACCGTAAAATTCTTGCAATACCGCTTTCTGACACTGGAAAAATTATTACATTTAGGAAAGGATGAAAAATGATTATCGATATCAAAATTAATTTTGATAATGTGTTATAGTAAAAATCTTGAAAGTGGGACCTCCAAACACCGCAGTTAAAAATATTAAAATTTACGCATAGTTCGAAATAAACTATCGAAATGAGAGAACTGAATATGTAATAAAAAGCTGTGATCGGAATCGTATTTTCAGAAGTAAAAATAAATAAATAACAATAGATAAACTAAAGAGCTGAGAATGAGGAAGGAAAGCTAATTTTCAAAAAAAAAAAAGAAAAAAAAATTAATTAAATTTCATAGTCTGTTCCAAATTAGCATCAAAATAATAGGCACAGTAGGATTTTTGGTTATGAATACTAGAAATAAATGAATCTAATCCTTCGTTCAAGAAGCTGTGAGCTCTTTCATATTTCTTTGATTTTCAAAAACGTTTTTAACACAAATAATCTCTGTTCACTCACTCACTCACTCACTCACACACACACACACACACACATATATATATATATATATATATATGTGTGTGTGTGTGTGTGTGTGATTGCAAGGTACCATCCCTGCCCCAATGCCCAAAAAGATGCATTGGGGGAGGGTTGGTACCTTACAACGTGTTCAACTACACAATTCAGTTCCCAGTCTGAATGTGCATGCTTTGTTTTGTTGGGTATTTAATTTATTCAATTTGCTTCAATTTTAATTCAATTGTTTTTACCCATTTCTCTAAATGTTTTCTTCTCTTGTTTAAGTTTTCGTATTTTATTTGTTCTTTTATTTATCATGTTCTTTTTAAAATAATTTTGTTGTGTAATTTTTTATCTATACATTTATACATTCACACAAATGCAAACACACACACACGCTCACATATATATGTATAAGTGTGTGTGTGTGTATTATTACGTACTGGTTTCTCTAACACTAAATTTTATTGAATCTTTATAAACATTCTAGCATTTTTCTTAAAATTTTTTAATTTTAAGCCGTAAAAGGAAAGATTTAATCGAAACTTGCAGTTATAAATAGAGACTGATCATTCATAGTTTCTGTGATCAGGAATTCACTGTGCAGGAATTCGTTTACTGCATGCATCCTGATTTGTAAGTGTTATTTTAAAACGGTAATTTATATTGTTGTTAAATGGTCAAAAATAAAACTGCTTACATATATCTCTTCGTATCAACAACTTGTTTCAATCCAGTTACATATTATTATTCGTAAAGAGCATTTGTACATAACGCGATAAAAACAAGAAATATTTTTTTTTAACGTTATTACCATCATTTTAGCTGTAAGCACATTTATGAGCATATTTTAGTTTTTACGCTTTCAAATAATTCATTGATTTATTCGCTTGAAATTATAGTTTTATGCAATCATCTGTCAATAGCTAACATACTTATTTATAAGACACGTTATACTTCTTTATCTGTAAGTAAACTATCAATATATCTAGCTGCGCATGGTAATTTCTAGGCTATTGAATAAATTATTATAAACAGGAATTGAAATAGTTTGCAATTCTTTAATCTTTCTGTTATGCTTGATTCATTGATTCGATTTACATATCACAGGCGTTTTTTTTTTCAAAGAAAACTTTGCAAAATCAGAAAGAAAGGATATTAAAAAAAAATATGAAAAAATTCTTATTCCTTTTTCCTTGAATGGAGTAAAAAAAAAAATTTGTCAAAAATATATGAACAATAGTTTTTTAAATTTTCAAATTAAAATGTAATTTAATAAAGTGTCAAAGTCAGTGGACTTACAATTTAACCACAAAGATCGTAAATAACTGTAAGTTTCTTACCAAATTAGAACTTTAATTTTTCAAAGTGTTATATTAATTATACGTTTAGCGGTAAGAAAAATATCACTAACGTTTCCATAGTAACGATTACTTTCACGAGCAAAGTATGAGATGGTAAAGTTTAGTTGTAGTGAAAAGTAAAAAAAAATTATGTGTATATAAATGAACGAAAATACTGCATACGATCGCATAAAAAGTTTTGAAATATATATATATATATATATATATATATTAAACATTGAATTCCTTTAAATTTGTACATTGATTCTTTTTCTCCACCTAACTTTTAATCAGTTTTATCTTAATCTCTTTCTAAAATTGCAGCTTTTCAATCGCAAAGGATTGAATAATGAAATGCATCTGCAAAGAATACCGGTAAAGGAAAAGAAAAGCAAGATGAATTCATTAAATAAATTAAGTGTAAAGAGCGATGTGCAATGAACGAAATAAGTTAAGTGCAGTATAATTTTGTTAAGTGTATTTACTTGAATGTAATGCAGTATAATTTTATTAATTATATTTACTTGAATGTAATGCAGTATAATTTTATTAATTGTATTTACCAGAATATGAAAATGGAATTTACATTGCCCAGGTTGATAAATATCTTAATATATCATAAAACCATGGTCCTGATCAATTTTCACACATATATGATGTTTAAAATAATAAGAAATTGATATACGAGAGAAATTTTTTTTATTGGTTTTTTTTTTTTTTTTTTTCTGGCTTACTATTTTTTTAGTTAATTTGTTTTTTACCTATGCACATACAAAGTCGCGTTATCCATTAAATTTACTAGGCTACGAAATGAAAACCCATAAAGATTAAGTGCTGTTAAATCATTTCTGCTGAAAATTTCTTTATGGAGTTTTAATACGAAGGTCAGTGAAGAAATTCGAAGCAATGAAATGCTAAGGACCCATTAAATATTGATACGATTTTGCGTTCGTTATCGTACAGATTAGGATGTAAAATATGCATTGCTTTTTATAGCTCAGAAAGTTAGTAGTTCGTAAGATTTAACTTCCATATATTAATTGAATATGAAAACTCTTTATGAAATATTATCATGTTTCTTTTGGGTATTCTATATGTTTTATTTCTCTTAAAAAATCGGTTTCTAGTCATATGACAGCTTTCGGAATAACCTTCATAAATCGCCACAAAAGTAATTTGTTTATTTGTCGTGTATCATGTTTGGTTTTCAATTTCGCAACTATTCAGTGGATTCTATTGTATCTAACAGAATACAATATTTATTTAGAAACACTTATACATATTATATCTAATAGAATGTTCAACACTTAGAAACACTTATTGTTTCAGCATTATGTATTTAGAATCTGGAAAAATGTGAAAGTAATTTTTTTAATGTATAATCGTAAAACAAGTTTCATATATATATACATATATATATTACACACAGAGACACAGACACACACACATATATATATATATAAATGTAAAACACAAAAAGATTATCAGTGTTTTACATTTAACTTAGAATAAAAATGAAATGATTATACTTTTATAATTGTTTCTCTGAGAATTGAATTTATGTCCATTTGAGGATAAACTAAACTCATTTCTTATCTTATATTACCGTTTATGAATAACCATCATGTTGCTTCTAAGCGGGGCGTTAATAAAAAAGCAACCAAATTATCATTTACAAATCCGAATCGCTATTATCAATAACTGAGTAAAAATTATTTGCATCCAAAAAATTAAAAAAAAAATATCATGTAATATTATCTATGGAAAAAATAAATTTTAATTTGAGCTCCTCTATCAAAAAGCTGACTGGAATCGATTAAAAAATAATTGAGGATTTAATTCAGAATCCGATTTCATTTCTATAGCTTGTACTTATCTATTTAACAATTAGTAGTTTGTAATCAACACTCAAGATCCCATTAAACATTATAATTTGATTCCTTAATTACATTTGTTATGCGGTATGAAGATATATTTGATGTAAACATATTTCTACTTTGCATCAGCAAATAAATTCTTACATAAAATGAACAGAATTTTTTTTTAAGAAAAAAAATCCAGAGGATAGTAAAATCGTTGCTTACATCTGATTTATCTTCATATTTAGAGAGTTGAAATTATTTTTTTTAAAAAAAGGAATTTGAAGAGTCATTCTGGAAATCTCAGAATGTATTTGAAAGACCCATAACATGCAGTTTCAAAAATTTTAAATCATTAAAAGTCACATATTTTTTCAGTATCATTAAAATAGAATATTAGGCTATCATTGAAGGAAATTTCTTTAAGATTCTCTCTCTCTCTGTATATATATATATATATATATATATATATATATATATATATATATACATAACGAAATAAAAATAAGTTATGATAGTGCTAAGAGTTTACATAGTATAGTAATAAATATTTTGTATTTATGAAGAGGGTCAAAACACGCTAGTATTATGACAATTTACTTCATTAAAGTTATTTTACACATTATAAATATCATTATTATTAGCTGGGGGAAATAATCCATTAAAAATGGTCTTTAAATATAGCACACCAGTTGTAACATTGTTTTTAATTTATTGCATTTTTACCTCGATTAAAAAACTTTTTAATTGGACTACAACGGACTGTAACTACAACGAAAAATATATATATATAATGATATAGAAACGAGTGAGACATGCCTCGTATCACACATAAAAAGTACCACAAACATACGATAAATTCTTCACGAAAATTTTTGACAATAAGTAACAAAAAAAAAACAGGCTATCTCTTACCTTGATTCAGATGATGAGCCATGCCATCTGAGCAGTAAGGATGTTGAAGTCCTGATATGGGATCGATAAGACCCCAATGGGGGGCCATCTCCGGTCTTAGATAACCGTGTCCAGATGATGCGAAAGTTGAAAATCCCGCCGCGCGGTTCAATTCATTCTGGTCACACCCGCCGGCTTGAGAAGTTGCCGACATCAGAGAGTTCTGTGCGGCCAAATTCAGTCCAGAAGTCAGAGCAGAGATACCGTACCCTGGACTCTGTTGGTGGTCATGCACACTGGGCGGTTGCGAACCTGACCAGTGGTGACCGCTTTGAGACACCATGGACTGGTGACCAGCCATACCTTGACCGGCCGCTACGTAAGGAATCATTGCTAGACTTCCAGTCGAAGAGGCATATAAAGCAGTTGATGATGGTGACGATCCGTCCACAGAATACCCTGAAGAGGGCTTTCCTGGATAGAGATCTCTTCCTGAATAAGACGGAGGGGAGGAGTAGTTGCCGGCCATGCTGTAAGGAGCCATGCTGCCAAACGTACTGACCATGACTGTATCACTGGCAGAGTTCGAGCCGGGAGTCAGTTCCCTATCCTTTTCCCCGTCAGATGGCGCCGTAGGATGTGGGGGCTGTTCTGGCTGGGCGACGACGGAGGCAGTCTTACACTTCATCTCCCGCCCCTCAACCAGCTTCGTAGGCGGAGTCGATGATTCAGAGTGGTTATACGGCTCTCGTTCGGGGTGAAGCCCATCTTCTTCGCTGGAATGTTTGATTGGATGATAGTGGTCGTTTTCCATGACGGATGACACCGTCTGGTAGTTCCACACGTCGCCGGTGGTTCTGTCTGAGGCTTGGGGGGCGGTGTCTCCCATAACCCATGCCGCAGCGGAATCAGATGAGGACTTGTTGTTGTTTTTGTTTTCGTCCCAGGGCTTCTCTGGGTGACTCTGTGTCTCGGCATGTAACGATTTGCGAATGTTTTTCCTCCCCGGCGTCGTTTCGTCGTCTGGGATGTAAGTCACATTCTCGTTGGATCCTTCCATTTTCAAATCTTGAATCACAGAATGTGAGAACGTATTCAGGGGTGTTGCGCATGGTAACGTACTTTCCTGTTTGATATTTATGCCGGAATCTCCCCGGGCCATAGATGGTGTCATATTAGGATTATGATCCACATTATGGACAACAATTTGCATCCATGATCGTTTGTTCTCTGGATTTTCCTTTTCTCTCGTCGAGTGCGAGTCTAATATCTCCTTTTCTGGTTTTTTGTCCCAAATTTCCGGTTTAGAACACTGCGAGTCGGCGTAATTAGAGTAATTTTTGTTATAAGAATTCAAATTAACATGATGACCGTGGTCCTCTCGCATTTGGTGTTGGCTTAGCCAAGATTCGACATTAGTTTGAGAATGTGGTTGTTGACTAGAGTTCCAAGACTCCATCGAAGGGATATCCTCTAACTGATGCGACTGATCCTCCGACTTAGATAATCCTTGATCCTTTTCTTGTTTAAAATTTCTTTTATTGTTCGAAAAATCCTCCCAGTGATTGCTTTCCGTTACCTCGATTAATTTAGAGTTCGAAGCGTGTGGAAAATTTGCTAACATCTGATTGGGCTGAAAAAATAAGTGTTTGTCATTTTTCGAAAAAGATCCTCCATCACTTTGGACAGTTTTGCTAGAATAAAGCGGATCGAGCATTTCACACCACACGCTTTTTAAACCGTCCACTTGGTAGTCGGTAATGTGAATGTTGGAATTTTCGGCGGGGGAGGAATTCAGTTTTTGAGGCCAAAGCTCGAAGATTGGGTTCTCGTTATGATCGTCTTGAGAAACAGTTTCGATATCGACAGCATTGCCATCGCCGTCGTTCGGACCACCCGTCAAGAAGTGCTTGCCATCCTTTAAATTTAGCATCACATTTCTGAAATTTTGCCTATGATTATCGTGATATCCTCGCTCGCTGTCATGATCCAATTTCGAAATGAGAGGTACAGCCCCTTCGCTGTTGGATAATTTATTAATCGATTTCTTACTCAAAGAGTTCGAGTGAGCGGGTTTGATTGAAAAATTGGTTTCGGTTGGTAAATGCTGATGAGCGAGTATATTATTCACTATCAATGGCATCGAATCGGTAGGAGCCGATGAGGTGTTCTTGTCGATGTCGATGTAACAGTGGGCAGGAAGGTAGTCCGAAAAGCCAGAATGCGTAACAAAATGCACATTAGAACTGTTTGCACTGACAGGAATGGGATTCCCTTGAGATTCTGCTATTTCTTTAAGTATGCTGTTGTAACTCTTTGAGGCTTCACTTTCTTCTACGTGAGGGTAAAGATTTTGTTTCGTTGACTCTCGCACAGGTGTCATTTTTATTTCCATATTCTCCAATAAGTTCACAAATACCTGAAATAAAACAAAACAAAATGTTAAAATAATTATTTAATTTTACATACCTTAATTTTTGTTCACTACAGAGCGAAAAGTAATTTTTTTTTAATATAGGCAATTAGGAGATAAGGTACCAAGCTTTATTCTAGTGTATAAGTCCTAATTTTACGAGATTAAAATTAAATAAAAATAAAATTTCACACAAAAAAAAAACTGAGTGGTCGCCCCCCCCCTTGCCCCGAACTAATTACTACCACTGCATTTGATATATAATAAAAGTAATCATCCGCAATAAATAAATGAAAATTGAAACTGCTAAAGAATAGAAAAGGGAAGACAACACATTGTTTGTTGAATAATTTACACCTTCGCCCGCTAAAGACAGAATCTTCACAACTGTATCTACATTTGTTTTTTGATGAAAGCCAGAAAAATGTCAATATTTATTGTTTTTGTTACACAGAAGAAATGATTATCAAAAATGCACTATAGAAGAAAGGAGTCAGAAAAATATGTCTATAGAATTTTATTTTTGATAAAGAAGAAAATTCCTTTCACAAACACCTGCATTTTCAAATATTCTGATTCAAGAAGAAAAAAAGATTTCAAAAGTATTTACCATTTTAAATTTCACAAAATATTCAAAGACTCAAAAGCTTTGAAATGTATTTATATTCTCAGAACATATTTTAAGAACTCTTACTTTGTAGCCCTTAGTATAACATTTATAATTTTTATATTATTTTATTCGTATAGCTCTTAAGATTTCTCTGAATTAATACATACCACAAATTGAACATTCAAATCTTTTAAGTTCTTCTCCCCTTAATCATCCAATTTTAGAAAGAACAAAAAATGTTCAATTTTCAGATATTTTCTGTATAGAACTTTCCTAATTTAGAACTAATGCCTCAGTTGTATTTATGTGTGTTATTTGTTAAATCACATGTCGATTAATTCAGTAAAATATAGTTAAATATAGAGCCAAAAATGATTAAAAATTTTAAGAGAATTACGAAACCATCATTTGCATCTTTGGACCTTCAAGCTATTTTTTCTTGACATAGGTGGAGGCTAATCAATTTTGGAGTTCTAATAAATTGTTATTCAGTATTTTTTTTTCTTTCTAATCCATGCAGATTATTTGTATAACCTATAATTTGAGTACTATCCATGTTAGATATTTTCCTCTAAACAAGGAAATTTTTCTTTTCATCACAAGACAATATTAAATTAGATATTTTTATTCAACACTTAGATTTTTATTATCTACTTTTAAATATTGTAGTTCTGGTCCTTTCAGCTTAAAAGCTCTTTCCTTTCAGCTTTGGTCCTTTCAGCTTATTACCTATTAATTTCTATTTTCAAAAAAATTGCACAATTAAATATTTTTAAAAAAATGCTTTAATGATTTAATTTAAATGAATCAATTTAAATAAACTTAAATGAATTTATGAATATAAAATGACATTTTAATTCAGTTTTCGATAAATGTTCAAAAATTTAATTGATTTTTTTTTAAATACAAAAAATATTCTCTTACTTAAGAAACTAAGCGAAGTATTCGAGATAAATTAATAATTAAAATTAAAATAAAAAATTACAATTAACGGACCGTATAAATGATCAAAACCAATTAAAATTCTTGTTTCTTCTTATTCAAATGCATTATTGAATGATATTTCCCTTCTATAACCATATTTTGTGGCATTAACAAACAATTTTTGAAGAGTTCTGAAAAAATTTATTATTTATAAAGTTGTTCTTCATTTTCAAGCTTCGGCTTAATCGTATGTGTTGAAAAAAGAAATATATGTACAAATAATTGCCTGGAATAATTAAGTCTATTTCTGTAACATAATACTTAAAAGATGTCAGTGATAAATTACAAGATAATTTTTGAGGTATGGTTTAATTTGTTTTTGTGTTTAAATAAAAATAATAAATAGCCTCAACTAGAAATGAAGTATTTTTTATTACACTTGATTTATATTTTAATTGATAAAAATTAATCGAAAATATATTGACGACTATTTCATGAAAAATATATAATTTTCTTATTCGTGTTTCTTCCTTCTGCATAGCAGAAACTTTCGACACCGTACTGACTTGATATTAATAATGATATAACAATGATTTCATTTTTTTTTTATATTTACTTGGTCACTAGTGATTTTTAAAAATCCAATGTCCTACCATATTATTTCAAGTGTGATTTTACTGTTACACTGTATTCTTCAAATTGAATTCGTTCACGCTGATCATTAGCTTTATCTTCTTTTTTCTTGCCGAAAGGAGATTTTTTTTTTTAAAAAAATTATTTCATTCGAGAACATAATAACTAATACAGCAATGATTTGGCATGTTTAATCAGTATCTTTTATCAGTGTCTTTTATTTTTAATGATCGAATCCATTAATCTTACCATTAGCTTTATATATATTCTTTCTTTCTTGTTTGGAAATTCGGGATTTAAGTGGACTTAGTACCTATGGACCTTCAAAAATTCGATTTTTCAAATTTATTTTCAAAAAATAGTGTGGAATGTTAGGAGCATTTTAAAGTAAGCCGCGTCAAAATCCGAAAACTATTACGTCCTGTGCAACACAAAATGTAATTGTTAAAAGCAACATTTTCCATTAAATGCAATGTAAACAAATCTTTTTTTTTCAGTTTTGTTTTTTCACACTTTCCCACAGGATTAAAAAAATTGTTTTGAATGTAGAGTTTTAAAATTTTACATGAGCGTTGCACTTGTAGGTCTTTATTCTGTGAACCTCAGTTTTGTTAATTGGATGATTAGATTTTATTTTATAGCATGATATATGAAAAAAAGTTATTAGTTCCAAATTTTATAATTTTTTTTAATTTTTCAATTTTTTTAAATGTGAGATAAATTTAAAATTTGAGGTTTGCAGAATGAGATAATTATTTAGCTTTAATTTGGTACAAGAATTATGGTTCCACTGAACATCTGTCAAATGTTATCTTGTGGGTAACAGAAGGAAAGCTAATTTATTTCTTAAATTTTTGTACGCATATTTCATGTTGTTTAAGAAAATACATTAATTTATCGTAAAAATAGATCCAATACTTCAAACAATACACTTTATTACACAAACTGGCAAAGTTTCATATTAAAATGAGCAAAAATGGTTGATATATGATGAATCGAAAAAAGTGTGTCAAAATGTCCTACTTTTGATTTCGAAAGGTACTAAGTCCCCTTAAAATAAAAGCTTTTCGCTTACGTTCAGGATTACTATATTTATTATTGTATCTATATTTATATTCAAGATTATATTCATGTAACAGTGATTTGATATGATTTTAACATTACCTTTATTTTTAGTAATGGAGTTTAATCGCATTGATTATTGGCTATTATCTGCTTTTTTTTTTTCTTTGGAAAGGTTATATTTAAAATCATACCAATTTTAGATTAACATAGCTATATCTACTATTCATATCGTTTGAGATATTAATGGAGTAACTCTGATACAATATATTGTTATCATTACCTTTTATTTTCAATAATCGAATTCATTCAAGATGATTGGCATTATCTATTTTTCTATCTTCTGTGGGGAAAAAAAAGGATTTTTAAAATTATATCATTCAAGTTAATAATAAGACAAGGGTTTGATATGTTTTATATCTGCCTTTTAACATAGCATACAAAATGAGATTTCACAACAAAATACCCGCTTTTATGATAGGAAATGGTTTTTAAAAACAAAATTAATCAATGAACTAGTGTCAGATGTGTTTGGGCGCCATTTAATGGGTGGACATTTATATTGGAAATACAATCTTGCCCTACCAACGACATCTGTCGTGAAAAACGAGTACTTTTTTAACCACGTCCCTTCCCCCCTTTGAGGTTTTTGGGGGGGGGGGAAATAATATTCGAAAAAATAATTTGGAAATTATTATTTTTTTTTTAATAATAATTTCCAACTTAGTATGGAAATTAAGTATGGAAATTATGGGGGTATACTTAGGTGAATTAAATCATGCCTTAAAATTCTAAATGAGATTAGATTCTCGAAAAACTTCATGGGTGGCCAGAATTTAATTTATCATCGGGATAACTTTTAGGAACAGTTAATATTGTTTAGAAAATGAGAGCAAAAATGTCCATTTTAAAACCTTTTGCATCAGAGCTTTATTTTGTCTGCTTTTCAATATAAGAGAGCTGCTAGACGTTAATTTTAGTTGGCCTGATTGACTGGTTTTATTAACGTTGCACTAGAAGCTACGCGAAGGATATTGGCGAACCTTTAAACCTTGGTCAAGTGACGAGGAAGACACCTGAGCTGGTACCCCCTCTCCTAACTTCCAAATCATGCCAATAGAAGGACTTTAGGCATCGATAGTTGAGTACATAAGCCCTGGCTACATGGTGGATCTCTAGTGACATTAAGTCTCAAACCTACGACTAAACGGAAAACCGCCGTCCGTAGTCCTCGGCCAGTCGTAAGTCCATGACCATGACCATTAGGCTAACGCGGCCACTTAAATTGTCCTGTAAATACTCACTAGGAACTGTGAGGTAGTTTTAAGTGTGAGATACTAAATCAGTTATTATGTAAAAGTTAAACAACAGCATCAAAAACTACTAAATATCTTCTTCGAAAAGCACGAGTAATCATTTCTTATGCCAAATTAAAATTATCCTCATTAATTAAAATTAAAAGAAATGGAAGACATATTTTGACATTGAAATATCAATATACATAAATATCTATTTTTGTAAAGAAAATCATATTTATATACATAAATAATTAAGTATGAGTAATTAATAATCAAATGATATTCTTACACTTGTATAAGTCACGTACTTAACTTAAAGTACATCTTGCATAAAATCTACAATAGAGGTCTTCAGACCGGGGTTCGTGGAGCCCTAGGGTTCCCAGGAATTTCGACAGGGGTTCCGCAAGTGATCACTATTTGATTAATCAAAGCATCAAAATTTTAGTAAAATTTTAATATTTATAACAGATGGAATTTTTAAAGGCTTTTTGTATGCAAAAATAAATATAAATAAGTATTTTATGGATAAAATAAAAGCTGAAATTTCGTAAAAGTCACGTGCTTCAAATACGTTAATCGACACACATCAGGTCACTTTAATATATGTGACCTAATGTGTCGGAAGGTATTTTTTGGTTCAGTCGATATGTCTCAAATTGATATGTAAGCCGATACTCAGTCGAAACTAAAATCAAGCCAAGTTGATAATATGCATTTTTATATTGACATTAGAAAAGAATATCCTGAAATTGCCAAAAGTGCTGTGAAACATATAATGTCATTAAATCTTTCTCTTTGTATGCTGAGAGAAAAACAAAATTCATAAACAGATTGGATGCTGAAGAGGACATAAGGTTGCAGATTTCAACAATTATTCCAGACTGAAAAATACTTTGCAATAAGAAACAATCACAGCCAAATCATTAAAAAAATTTCTTTTTATTAATTTGTTATAATTTAAAATATTGTTGCTTTTGTTTATTATTCATTGGATATATTTTAAAACAACAAAAAATACCATTAGCTACCTTTCCATTCATCATCTTATTAAGATGTTTGCATTGTGATAAAATATAAATGCAATACTAATTTTGTAAATTTGAGTAGGATGAAGTTTTGATATTCTATTTTTACTGCTCTTGGATCAAAGTGTTTCTTCAAGAAAATGGTAAGCTCAAAGAGTTCCCCTAAGTGCAAAAGGTTGAAAGGTCTACTACATTTATAACTTAAACATTTTACAGAGAAATTAGAAACATGACATTATATGTATTGAACATAAAGTAAAGCAAAACAAATTTTAATAAAATTTAAAAATGTTTAAATTTTAGGATTCAAATTTCTCTTATCTTTCATACAAGTATTGTGTTATAACTTAAAATTTGTGAAAGAATATTAGTAAAAAAAAATTGTGTTTATTATATGGTAAATAACCTCACATCCCAAATCATAAGCAAAATATCAACAAAATAAATAAAATAGATTTTTGAGGAAAGTGTGTGTCTAACAATCCTAAAAAATTTTTTTTTTTACAGAAAACATGAATACTTATATTTTTCTCTGTGGAGTGATACGTTTGTTTTTCTATTTTAATATTCAATTTTTGGGTATTCTTTTTGTTAAATTTTCATAAATAAGACACATATAAAATAGTGTCACACCCTTTATTTTTTAACAGTTAAATAAATAATAAAAAAAAAATAATGCAAAAGTTGAAGCATTTTAATGACCCTAAAGAACGATCAATGAAAATTCGACAAAAGGAAAAAAAGAAAAAAAAAAAAGTTGAGTATTTGATTACCTATTTCATAAGAAAAAATAAATTAATAGTTTTGATTATTAAAAGGAAAATATGTCCTTGACAATAAATCCCATATTTTATTTCATATCTGAAAATAGTATTCGATAATATGGTTGTGAAGATTGTGTAACCTGTTTTTCTTTTAACGTGAAAATTGCCCCTCTGTTTTAAAGGCCCTGGATTTAATTAAAGACTTCTCTATAGTCATATTTCATACTAATCGGAAATTGAGCACAACTTCCATAGAAAATAATTCTTAATAATCCTCCTAGATTAACATATTGCTGTGATTATACTAAATATTCTTAATGCAATAAACGTCTTTGAATAAAACTTCTCCATTAATTCTATTTTTATAAATGTTATAGCTATTAACTCATTGATTTGCTAATTTCCCCCCATAGTTGATTCTATATTTACTATATAATTTTAAGAAATAAGGTTTAAGAAAATTAGAACCAAAAGAATTTAAATTCCTGTTCAGAAAAGTATTTCTTACGATACGCCATTTTTAATAACGTACAGTTGAAAAAATCATTAACGACGATTGTTTGCAACTCTCAATTTATTGAAAGAAATCAAATATATTACACACCTTTCAACGATCAATTTCACAGCCTTCTAATTGGTTTCTAACATGTCGCCATCTATTGACGAATATAAGAAAGCACTAAAAAAACTACAACTTCTCAGTCCGTCTCACAACCGACAATGTCGTAAGGGACTAGAAAATGGCGATCGGCTGCCAGCTGGCTGTGTAAGCTAATGGGTTATATCTTGAAAAAAGTACACTGAAAATTGTCATGCAGAAAAATTTGAGGCAATAAATTTTATTTTAGAGTATATGAAGTTAATAAAATCGAATAAATAAATCCTGAAATATAACAGTAATTTAAAGTTTTGATTTCTTTTTTCTGTGTGTACATTAAATCCGTGCTATTCCTACATAAAGAAAATATAGTTCTTACAATTTTGTGGTAATTGTAGAGTTGCATCGAGGCTAATTGTACCTCCAGGTTTGTTTACCTTAAATAATGAAATTACCTACGAGTAAGTTGTAAAGACCTAAGAGAGAAACAAGAGGCACTACAGTTCAATGAAATTTTCATAAAATCATTCGATTATATACTTATTGTACTTATTGCAAAAGGAAAAGCGACCACCATTAATTTTTTATGCTCTCTATTAAATAACGATAAAGAAATAACATCAAAGAGTCCTGTAAAAATATAAATACTGAGGATTTACAATGCATGACTTCACAAATTCTGCAACTGATCGAAAAAATTGGTTTTTCAATGTTTTTTTCTGCATTGTGTAATGGCACCATCCATTGTGTTATTCAAAATACAGTTAATAGTGCAAATAAATTATACTTTATTTTTGATTCTGTACCCTTTATAAATCTATGCGAAATGTCTGGTTGAATTCGAAAAATGGTCATCCTTCATTTAATGTATTCCGATTTTTCAGAATTTTCCCTAATTCGAAAATCTTCTTTTTCCACATTATATAAAATTTATTTAAATGAAGTGAAAGGATAGTATTAAATTAGCAGTTACATTACGGTTAAATATTTCAAATCGAGATATATTGAAAAATGAAGCTTTAACTTAGTTAAAAAAAAATTTGAAGATAGCATCGTGACTGCTCTCGATGTATTACAGTTAAACTATTTAGAAATGTTTAAATATACTATAGTATTCGTCAACCCTATTTGAGATTTTCGGCAAATAACAAACTCATAAAATCCAAGTAAAGGTCAAAGTCTCAAATTTAAAAATAGCGCCCCTTCTCAATCGGTGATGGTAGATTCACTTTTTAAATAAAAATTTATTCAAAGGCTGGACTGCTGGAGGAAAAAAAAATTGTATGAGCAAGAAAACATTTTTTTTTTTCTCTGTCATAAATAATATCTGTTGTATTTTCACTAAGCCTAACCCCCGTTCTGATTTTTCTAGTTGAGTCACATTTTAAATGTGTTTTAACTAGAAGGTTCGGAACTGATAATATGGAATTCAGATTTGGACCATATAGGCAAATGTCCGATTTTAACTATCCATTGCTATGCAAGAAATTCTGCAAGCTGGAAGAAAAAAAAAAAAAAAAAAAAAAAACTGCGTGGAAAACGTTAAAAGCTTGTCATCTTGGCACCCAGATAAATATATTATTTTACTGAAAAATTGAACCTTAAATCATTCAGCTGGCACATGTAACGATAGAAATTGCCATTAATTATTTTAAAGACATATTAAAAATTCTATCTGAATCAGATGGTATCGCAATAAAGATTATCAAGTTGAAGGCTCAAGTCTCCCTGCCATTTTGATTTAATAAACATAATGTTTATCTGCCAACTTTAAATTTTTACTACCATCTTTAAATCACTACTATTTTATTCATTGGATTGAAATAAATTCCCTCCCGAAAGAAAAAAAAAATGTAAGTTTCTGTGGAATTATATTTTTCGTCCAATTTTTGAAAATATTTTAAAATATTTCTTAAAGATCGGAAAACACACAAACGAATCATTAAAATAAGGGTAAAAATATTTTTAAAAATGAAATTCCACACAAACTTTCCTTGTTTTTTTGCTCTTTCGGATTACTTTGTTATATTTAAATAGATGATCTAATAGTTCAGATTTGAGAATGGAAGTAGAGACTCCATAGCATGCTTGTTTAAAGTGTGGTCCACGGGCCGCATGCGGCCCAAAATGTGGTCCAAACGTAAATTATGAAAATATTTAAATTTACACATTCAGCTGAAAAGTCATTAAAAAGTAATTGTACTAGTTTTAAATTTTTTTCGTTAGCCATGGACGAAAGCACTGACGCTTCTGACGCGGCACAATTGGTAATTTTTATAAGAGGAATCTATGAACATTATAATATCACGGAAGAAATGGTTGCTTTAGTATCGTTAAAAGACACAACCAAGTCTGTAGATTTATTCGATGAAAAGGTTTTCTTTATCTATGAAAAATTTATCAGCTATCATATCCGATGGACCCTCTGCCATGGTTGGTAAAAATGGGGACTCATTAAAATGGTTAATAATGAAGCCGTCGCTGCCAGTAATACGATCTGGATGGTATATCATTGTAATATACATCAGGGTTATTTATGTGGAAAAATTTTAAAAGAGGAAAATGTATTAAGTGTTGTTATAAAATCCATTAGCTTTGTAAGAGCAAAAGGACTTAATCATAGACAATTTGAAGAGTTTCTTAAGATAATGGACTCTGAATTCGCAGATATTATTTATTATACAGAAGTAAGATGGTTCAGTAAGGGGCAAATGCTCAAAAGATTTTACGATTTGAGAACTGAAATAAAAATATTTATGGAAAAAGAAGGTAAACCTGTGAATGAATTTGAGGACGAAGATTGGATTTTAGAATTTAGCTTTTTTAGTAGACTTAACAGAACATTTGAATGATTTAAATTTGAAACTTCAAGGAAAAAGTCAATTTATTAATACGTTCCAAACAATCAAAGCGTTTGAAAGAAAACTGATATTTGGACTTAATCAAATAAAAATAAAAGATTTGACTCATTTCGGTACTTTGGTTGCACATAAACCTGTGAGTTACACAAAATAAGCTGCATCATTTTTTGATTTCATTCAAGAGTTTGAAAGTAGATTTCAAAATTTTTGAAAAAATGAAGAGTATTTTAACATATTTTCTACCTAGTTTCCTCTAGAAATAAATAAATTACCTTCAAATGGAATGCATTGAACTGCAAAGTGACATTGAACTGAAAGAAAAATTTGAGAATGTTTCTTTAGTGGATTTTTATAAAGATTACCTACCCCGTGATAAATATCCTATTTTTCACAATCATGCTTTATTAATGTCTTCAGCTTTTGGCAGTATTTATATTTATGAATAATTATTTTCAAGAATGAAGCATACTAAAAACAAAAGTAGAACAAAGATCACAGACAAACATCTTGAAAATGCATTAAGAATTGCAACCTCGTCTATTGAACCCGATATCGATTTGCTTATTCAACAAAAGCAAATTCATTTATCTCATTAATTTGAATTTTTTTCCATCTTTATGAAATACAAACTAAATGAAACGAAACTTTTACAAATTTTAAATAAATATGTACCTATACATATCTAATTCAAATTTAAAAAAAAAATTATAGTAAAAAGAAGTTAATTTATTTGAATAAAACTACACAGAGTTAATTTTTATTTCAATTTGTTGAAAAAACATTGTATGTGCGGCCCAGAAATTTTTTTTTTTTTTTTTTTTCAATTTGGCCCATTTTTTTTTTTTTTTTTTACAATGTTGCCCTCAAACGGTCATAGTTTAGATACCCATGCTCTATAGAATTAACATTACATTCTCGAAATCAAAATTGTCTGCAGACGAAAGCCTTAAAGGCGAATTTTTAATTTACTGCGTTCAACGTACAAAATATGCATGCTTTGATAGGAAATTTATTTTATATAAAGAAATCTATTTGTTTTTGAAAATACCGAAGAGACAAAATCTGTGAGGCATTTGATTAAAAGAGATTTAAAAATTATCACATAAATCATTATTAAAGTTATTTGAACACAATACTTCTTTTTTTTTTTTAATTTATTAGTATTCTAAAAATTCGAATCAAATTTTCTTAAAGTTGAATGCTCATTCAATGAGCTATCTTGCTTTATAAGCATAATAGAAGCTTACCTCGAATTACGTGAAGTGTTGAAAGCCTAACATTCGTTTATTTCACTTTGTTTAACTTCTGAATTTCCGTGATTCAAAATTTTATTTCTTTAATTCGGGAATATGTGAGTAAAAATGAAGTCATCCGAACGAAGATAAGTTCAAATATGACAACTGAACCAAGATAACACGATTTAATTTAAAAACAATCACAAATTAAATAAGCAGGTTAAAATGAAGTAAAAGGGGCTGTGGATGCTAAATGCACATAAGAATCGAAAATCCAGCTAAGCTATAGAAGTCAACCATGAAAGCATCAATTATAGTAAGGTAACCAATTTTTTTACAATGAAAAGGAAGACGAAAAAATTTAAGAAAAAAGTATAGCATAAATAAATGAAACATTCTATTAATTCAAACAAAAATACACTAATTATGCTTACATCCCTTTTAATTATTTAATTAAGTGAGTTTTTTTTCCCATAAAATGAATATTTTTTGTTAATATATCATTTTTTAACAATATATTGGAAATCTCAAAGCAAAAAATATCCTTCATATTGAATTTTACGGTAAGTGTTGCAGCTAGAGTATCAACATTCAATTTCGATTTCTCACTTGTCCAAAAATCATTACCTATTGTAAAAACTCTTTCAACTGCTGCATTAGTTGCAGGACAACACAACGTAAACTCAACACAAATAGCTAAGTTTTCATACGGAATGTGTTTATTTTTGAACGGTTAAATATTTCAACCCATCTTTTATCAATTTCAACATATTGAATTTCCCATTGTTCTAATTTATCAGAATTTAAATATTCATTCAGTATTCTAATTTCTTTAAACAGGCAATTGTCATCTATTTCAATATCAAGTATTTCTTTCGATGCATACTCAACATAATTTTCAATATCTGTCCAATTCACTTACGATCTGGTCAAAAAACACCATTGAATGCTGTTACTTCCTGTTATATTTGCTTCAGACTTCGACATATTGGAAAGACGTTTGGTAAAAATTCAGCACTTCTTTGATACACTTCTCCATTATGCTTGGATTTGTTTCTTCTAAGTTTGACAATTTTTTTTTTTTTTTTATAATTAAAGTAATAAATTTATCTTCAAATCGATTTATATTGAAGGACAAAATTGTTCAAAATAAGACTGACTTCCATAGCTGAAATATGTTCACCTTAAATCTTTTAAATTGTTCTGTGGAAAATAGATACCTGATTATGTACAAAATACATTAATATCTCCGATAATTCATAATTGAAAAAAGATTCCAGGATTTTTCGACATTTGCTTAAACTTAAAAAATAGGAACGGAGAGGCTCAAATAATTGTAAAACACGCTCTAACTATAGCAGATGATAGAGCGAGCCATCTATTATCCTAAAAAAATTTGTATTCAACATTTGCTTAACAGTTTGGCACGGCGTCTCTGAGAAGAGAGATTAATAGATTAGTTTTAAAATATTGAAAAGGAGGACAGGAATAAGGTCACTTTTCGAGGATGGACAGAACCTACAAAAGAAGGACTGCCCTTCCTAAAGGAGGACATTAGTCACCTTAGTTACAGAAAGAAGCGACTTCGTTTTCGACTCGTCTGAACTATCGACACCGGGTGAACTAATTTCGATCCATTTCTACGGCTCGTCCACATACCAGTTACGGTTATGTGGACGAGCAATAGCAATATTTTATATTCAAATTCTCCGCACAGAATGGTCACAGGTAAAATATAGTTCAAATTTCCCTGTCCAGTTACTCAAAATATGAGAGTTTCTACTTATTGCTTGAATCATTTGAAACAACACACATATAATCCTATTTTAATCTTCGTTTACAGAACATACTCATTAATATAAAAAATATAATAATTTTCAGCCTTTAAGGAAACATACATATTAATGCCTTGCGATATTCATTAACATAATATAACCATTGAGAACAAAATTATAATAATTTTCTAAAATGACGTTGGAAAAAAGAGTGAGCATATTATTTAGACTCATAAAAATAGGGTACCTAATAAAATTCAAAATTAGATACTTCATACCAGCACTTAAAATAATATATTTAAGGAAATCTTAAAATACGATACTTCATACACCCAAAAGAAGACAATTAAATATGAAGATGAGATAATTTACGCTTCCCAAAAATAGGATATTTTAAAGTATATTGTAACCAAACTCCTTATCTTGAACATATTTCACTCTTCAAGTTCAAGTTTCAAGATAAATTGTGCATGATTACATTATCCCTTTTATTGGAGAAAATATATTGGACATAAACTTATTAATGGCAATTCATTAATTGAAACTTATACGCTGGATGAAAAAAACCTAATTCATGATACATAAATAATATCATAACCCTCATTAGTGATTTATAAATACCATAAATCAACTCGGATAATTGTTTTAAAATTATATAAGGTCCAGAATATTATAGTAATGTTCGTTTACTGGCAATCGTGCAAAAGCTGGATTCAGCTCGTGGGTTACAAACTTACATTCATTCACCTGTTAAACTTCGATCCTCAAGATGTATTCTACCATCGTCGACATAAGAAATCCATCTACGTGCTATGCTTATTGTAGAGGATTTCACAGGGAAGCATGAACTGAAGCGATGTGCATCTTCTTCTTCGTACATATATAAATCTCATAAGGCTGTAAATTTGAGTTAGGTTTCATCTACCTGTTGAAATCAGAAAATTACGTTGATTCCATTTATGCTAATTTTGTGATTAATTTATGTTGATTTCATTTATGCTAATTTTGTGATTAATTTATATGTGATTCCATTTATGCTAATTTTGTGATTAATTTATGTTGATTTCATTCATAATTTTATAATTAATTTATGTGTGATTCCATTTATGCTAATTTTATAATTAATTTATATTGATACCATTCATGCTAATTCTATAATTAATTTGTGTTGACTCCATTTATGCTAATTTTATAATTAATTTGTGTTGACTCCATTAATGCTAATTTTATAATTATTTTATGATAAGTCCATTTATGCTAATTTTATAATTAATTTGTATTGACTCGATTTATGCTAATTATATAACTAATTTATGATGATTCCATTTAAGCTTATTTTATAATTAATTTATATGTGATTCCATTTATGCAAATTTTGTGATTAATTTATGTTGATTTCATTCATAATTTTATAATTAATTTATGTGTGATTCCATTTATGCTAATTTTGTGATTAATTTATATGTGATTCCATTTATGCTAATTTTCTAATTAATTTATATTGGTTCCATTCATGCTAATTCTATAATTAATTTGTGTTGACTCCATTTATGCTAATTTTATAATTATTTTATGATAATTCCATGTATGCTAAATTTATAATTAATTTATATGTGATTCCATTTATGCTAATTTTATAATTAATTTATGTGTGATTCCATTTATGCTAATTATATAATTAAATTGTATTGATTCCATTTATGCTAATTTTATATATAATTTATATGTGATTCCATGTATACTAATTTTATAACTCAATTACATAAACCAAAGACACCACAAAGTACTAATGAGAAATAAAGACATTGAATACACACAAAAATACAAACAATAGATATTGTCACAAAATAGGTCAAAAGATATTGAACACAAAACTGGTAAAAACAATTTAGCTATACTAATTTTATAATTTATATTGATTCCATTTATGCTAATTTTATAATTTATATCGATTCACTCTATGCTAATTCACATTAATTTATATTGATTCAATTTACTAATTTTATATATTATATATATAATTCCATTAATGCTAATTTTTATTAATTTATATGCGATTTTACTATTTATCTTAATTTTAAGTGACATTAATGATATGATTCTAGGTATTTCATTTAAGCTAATTTTATAATTAATTTATATGATTACTTTATGCTAATTTTATAAAATAATTTATATTGACTCCATTTATAACTTAATTTTTAAATTAATTTATGTTGACTCATTTTTCAATTTTATAATTAATTCTATGCTGCTTCTGGTACCAATTTTATAGTTAATTTATATTGATTCTATTTATACTAATTTCATAATTAAAATTTGTGTTGACTTCATTAATGCTAATTTTATAATTAATTTATATGTGATTCTCCTTTATGCTAACTTTATAAATAATTTGTATGTGATTCCATTTATACTAATTTTATAATTTATACTGATTCCTTTTATGCTAATTTTATAATCAATTTATGTTGAGTCCATTTATGCTAATTTTATAATTAATTAGTAATGATTTCCTTTATGTTAATTTTAAAATTAATTTGTGTCGACTCCATTAATGCTAATTTTATAATTAATTTATATGCAATTCTTTTTATGCTAATTTTGTAATTAATTGATATGTGATTCCATTTATGCTAATTTTATAATTAATTTATATTGATTCCATTTATGTTAATTTTATTATTAATTTGTGTTGACTCCCTTAATTCTAATTTCATAATTAATTTATGATGGTACCATTCATACTAATTTTGTAATTTATTTTGACTTACTTATGCTAATTTTTTTAT
>BMAW01006656.1:211063-221466 GCA_019974015.1 Nephila pilipes
AATTATTTTGTATTGATTCATTTATGCTAATTTTATAAATAATTTATATGTGATTCCATTTATACTAATTTTATAATTCATTTATATTGATTCCATTTAGGCTAATTTTATAATTTATTTATGTTGATTCCATTTATGCTAATTCTTGAATTAATTTATGTTGACTTCATTTATGTTAATTTTATAATTAATTTATATTGTTTCATGTTATGCTAATTTTATAAATAAATAATAATATATTTAAAATTGATTTCATTTGCGCTAAATTCATAATTAATTTATTCATAATTCTTTTTTCTTAATAAAATCTCCATTTATGATTCAATCCCGTAAACGTTACTTCGGCTTGTGTGTTCTACCTAGGCAACATTGTTATGGAATGAGTTTCCTGGTTAAGGATATTTGTGTGATTTCTTTTACCATCACTAAATCTCCTTGCTTAATTCTTGAAGCCTGATTATGTGAATCATAAAACACTTTATTCTTTTCATGTTGTTCCTGAGTAAGTCTAAATGCATATTTCTTGTTTCATGACAACAAGTAAATAAATTTGGTTATCTATTGGAGAGGCATATGGTAGTTTACTATACATTAAATAAGAAGGTGGTTTGGATGTAACAGAATGAGGAGTGTCGTTGCTTTCTTGAGTAAGCTAATCTAAAACTTTGTCCAAGGAATTTTGTTAGAAGCTCAATTTATCTTGCATTTTAAACAAATGACTTTAGACTAGTTCACTTTTCAAATTTTTTATCAGCTTGCGGATGATAGACAAAAGTTAATCTTTGTTTGTTACAATAATTGCATAAGAATTTTTTTTAAATCTCTGAGATATGAAAGCAACATTCCTACCACTTAAGGGTTTTGGAACCTGAACGAAGAAAATTTGCTTAAAACTGTTTGTATATGTTTCAGTTGCAGAATATTTAGATGTGTGTGCGTGGTGGTGGTGGTGGGGGGGAAGCCATATGTATCTTGTTGCATCATCAGTGATAACATGCAAATATATTTTTTTTTTGTGTGGAATTATAATAATTTAGATCACTTACGGCAGTGATATTTAAACTTTTAAACCTTGGGGAACCCTTTGAACTTACCATTTTCTTAAAGGAACCCCTTGATCAAAGAGAAGAAAAAAATAGGATATCCAGACTTTATCCTACTCAGATTTATAAAATTATTATTTCATCCCAATTTTATTACAACAGAAACATCTCAATAAGATAGCGAATGGTAAGATAGGTAATATTTTCTAAAATATATTTTTTGAATAATAAACAAAAGCAACAATATTTTAAATCATAGTAAATTAATAATAAAAAAAATGATGACTTGGTAATTATTATTTTTTTATTGCAAAGTATTTATATGTCTGGAATCATTGATGAAATCTATAATGAAACTAATGCCATCTTCAGTATCCGATCTGTTTCTGTATTTTGTTTTTGTAGCAGAGTATGAAGAGAAAGATTTTTCATATCCATACGTTTAAACATATGGCATTAGATGTTTCATAGCTCTTTTGGCAATTTCAGGATAGTCTTTTTTAATGTCAATCCAAAAAAAAAAAAAAAAAAAAAAAAAAAAAAATTGCATAATATCAACTTGAATAAAATTTACTTTCAGTTGAGTGTCGGTCGATATATCAATTTGTTGTCCGCTTTTTATTATTATTATTATTTATTGGAAATCCGTAAGTGTCACAGTCTTGAGAAGGATTTCGGATCCAAGAAAATTTTTCTTTTTGAACAGAGAAATATTCAAGAAATGCTTTTTGCAGATATGATAAATATTGAACCTAGCTACTTTTGACATTACGGGACTAGCGTTATCGTCTACTAAAATATTTTACAAATTAGGAAAGCATTTAATAATATTTTTCAAAATTTCAATTTAAAAAAAGAGTGGCGTCAATTTTATTTTATACCATGAAAATAGTGAAATAAGTGGGCGATTCTTTACCTGAGCCAAATAATAGAGACTAATATGTGACCTAATTCGTCTAGATTAATATATTTGAAGAACACGAAATTTAAGATTTTATTTTATACATAAAATATTTATTTATATTTACTTTTACAAGATAACTTCCTTTAAAAATTTGATCTTTCATAAAAATTAAAATTTTACTAAGATTTTGGTGCTTTGATTAAGCAACTAGTGATCTCTTGAGGAACCCTCGTCAAAGTTCCAGGGAACCCAATTTAAAGACCTCTGGTCTACTGAATCAATAGAGAGCATTTCGAAGGTTGATCTGAAGTAGACAATACTTGTAAAAGTCCAAACATTTTTTGATGAGACTTTTTATTTGCCTGTTAAACATCACTACGCTTTACATAATTGATAATTTCTTCAATTATATCCTTCCTGTAATATTATGTTAATATTAAGTTCAGCATTTTTCTAATTCCTGGATATCCCAAACCATTTAAATCTTTTCAGTAATTCTTTTTTTTTTTTTTTTTTTTTTTTTTTTTATAAATATGGAAGAACAATTTTAAAATACTTTTCGTACGGTTAGTCCAAAAATAGTTAAATTTGATGTATTTGAGATCATTTAAATTTTCTAAATTTTGATGTTCGATTTATTTTAAAGTAACTAAACCATCTGAATAGAGTGATAAGATATGGGATTTCTAGAAAGCATGTCTGCTTCATAGTTAGAAGATCTCTGTTTGTATTTAATTTCATCACCGATCATTGATAATTTAAGTGAACACTTGAATAATTTTCTAGTTTTATGTTTCATACTTTTAAGTCTTTCGAGAGTAGCTTGATCTGCATATATAGCGAAATGCTTCCCATGTAAATAATGGTAGTATTTGTCTAATACGTCTATATTAGCTGTCTAGAATGAAAAAGAATTAAAAAAGCCATGCTAAATAAACATTTAAAAAGGAATATTTTTTAAAGAAAATAAATAATTAGATGTCTCCATCTGGTGTCAAAGTTTAGAATTAAAAACCAAATGAAAAAGTTATTTTTTTAAATACTACCACTAAAAATAGGCAAAAGCAAAACAAAACAAAAAAGCCAAATTATAAAATTTTTAACGCTAATACCTTTAAAAATTACTTATACATGCCAAAGAAATTAAGAGATGGAAATAAATAAAAAAAGATATTTATACAAACAAAATAAGAAAAATTAAGGAATAATTATTTAAAAAATTATAATTAAAAATTTTAAATACTTTTATGTATATAAGGTACAGAATATTTAAAATTTCATATTTAAAAATATAATTTAAAAACAACCAAAAATCTTTATCAAAAATAACTTAAAAATTAATTAAAATTATAATTTTTATATTTAAAAATTTTTTCTTAGAAAATAAAGCATAATCAACCTTTGCACAAGTAATACGGAAATCATTCAAAATAATTAAAAAAAATTTGATTCAAATCAACGTATATATATATATATATATATATATATATATATATATATATAAGACTGCACTCATTAAAATAGTATTAAAACCCTGCTGGTCATTAAATTGGCAACATGATGAAGGAAAGCAATAATGGGCAACTTATTCCATGGCAACTCATTCCATGCTATTTCAAGTCTATTCCACTTTTCTTCAACTGTATTAGATGGAGAGGTGTGGTGGATCAGCCTCTCAGCAGCTTATGATCAGATGTTTTCAATGGGTGACAGATCTAGACAGACCGTGCAGACCATGGCAATATTCAAATACCCTGTGTATCCAGGATGGTAAGACCATGACGTGCAACATGTGGTCTTGTATTATCTTGTTGGAAGATGGCATAAGGCTGGCCTCGAATGTAAGGCAAAACCACTGGACACAAGATGCCAGAAATATACCGATTTGCGTTGAATTTACCTTCGATCCGAACTCGTAATGTGCGTGTCGTCTCTTTCTATGCTGCATTGTCAAGGGAAGCCAAAGTAATGGTCGCCGTGCTGACAGTCCATGCTGCTGCAAACTTTATCGCATCTTATGAGCGGATATGGGCGTGCTGCGAATATTCCAATTTCTTAATTAATGACCCGTGATGTTTGTAAGGTTTTGCATTGCTGACCTCATAATATGTCTGCCCTCTCGGGCGTTATTCATGGGAGAGTGTGGAAATCCTACATACAGTTGAATATGACCCCCAGGAACCCATTGATTCCATATTCACATGACAGTGGTTTGATTTCGATCAGTGCGACGGACAATATCATGGAACGATAATCCACACTCTCGATAAGCAATAATATGCCTCTATCAAATTCCGACACATACAGGTAAGCATTTCTTTTTCTTATTTGAGGCATAACACGATAACCTGAGCAAGCCCTGACCTTACAAAGCGCTTTTCGAATGAGAAATCCACTACACAACTTTTCTTTTATGCAGTGCTTCAGATGTCATTTCTCCCTCCACAATCGTTGCTGGAAATACTAATCATAGGCATATCCTAACCTCTTTTTCCTTTCATGTGATTTTGACTTTCGTCAGATCTTTCCTTCGTGGTTCTGCAATTTTAAAGGCCAGCAGTGTATTAATAAAATCAAAGATATATATGCTATATATAGTTATGCTTTTGAAGTTTTCTTCAGTTCTGTAAATTTGCTTTAGTCTGAAGAATTTAGAAGTTTAGTTTGGAGATTTCTTTAGTTCTGTAGATCATCTTAAAAAGTTTGTATAACATTTTTAAGAATTACGATTTAATAATTTTATCTCTTATGAAAATTAATTTTAATAATTTTATCTCTTTATTTCATTCGATAATTTTATCTCTTTATTTCTTGTACTTGAAGCAAACTATTTTAAATATAATGATAAAAAAAGTAAATCTAAAAATATTTCACCTTTCTGGAATAATAACTTAATAATATATATATATATATATATATATATATATATATATATATATATATATATATATATATATATACATATAGAGAACTAAAATTTTACCAAAATAAAATTTAATACTGTAAGAATTATTTTATTTCATTTTGTCTACAAAATTATCGTTTAGCTCATATTTCAACTAATATAAGGCGGTAAGAGTTATTTATTTATAAATTTAATGTAACAATTCATTTTGGTTTTATAAGTATAAAGGGTTTCTACTTTTTTAAATAGATTTGGTGGTGTAATTGCTTACAAAGACATTTTTTACGCATCTTACGTGAAAAGATCTGTTGATGCCGTACGTATGAAATTTCATATTTTTTCCTCCTTTTGTGTTCCATGATTTGAAAATGTGTGTATTTGAATTATAATGAGTCTTCTTAAGTTTCGTAAAAAATATTTTTGATTACTTTTGCTTATACTCTTTCTCTCTTCTGTAACACATACTGATATTTCTTCACAATCTTCAGTGAAAAACAATTTATTCATTTATTTTTATTCATTGGAATCTTGTATTATTAAGTCTCATTTCATCCTGTGCTATATAGGATCTAAACGAGGAACTCTTACATAGAGAAGTATGCTCTAACATCAATGTTAAACTCAGAATTCCATATAGTATAAATACAGAGCTGTTTATTACGTAGCTACTCATTTCTATTCAGAAGAATCAATTTTCTCCACCCTAATGTTCTGCGTTTCATCATCTACATTATAATGTTATATGGAATCGTACTTTAAATATTAACATTTTTTAAAAAATGTTCATCTAAATTAACATTTCTGATCTAAATTTTTAAAACGCAGGATGCTAAATGCATGTTATAACCACCAAAATTCATACTGAAAAATTTAGATACTTTTCTATCTTCAAAGTACTTGGATAGAGAAAACTGCATTAAATTTTTTTTTTCATGCATATGCCAAGAAACTTACAGCATTTCTCAAACAGTATAATGTGAAATAAAGCAGTCAATATAACGAAAACAGAACTGCTATTTTTGAAATAGGATTAGATGTTTTCAGAAGTCACGGAGAGATGGCGATACCTTATCGTCGACTAAAGTTATCTTAGATAACACAAAGAATTTGGGTCGTGATAGAATAAATAGCTCACTTATCAAGAAACTTAAGCACGAAGAAACGTTTTGTAACATATTTCGGTTGATTTAGTAACAATATTCGGTGTTAGCCAATAACGTAAACTTAAGAGGTTAAGAAATCAAAATAATGATGTAAATAAAATAGATAGTTATAATAAATTTGAAGGGAGAAAGTATTTTTAAATGTATGAGAAATATATGAGTATATTTATAATTTCAAGTCTTTCATTTCTGTGTCGAAAAATTACGTAGCCATAAAATTTCTGAAGACATACGTTATTTCTTTTAAAAGATATTATAATATGTTGTGAACATGAAATTTTTTTGTTAATCTACAAGAAATTTTTACATGTTTTTGGCGTGGATGCTGGACTTTGGTATACTTTTAGATTGTGCCATGGCAGATGGATGATTGACCTTGAGAAACAGGGTTGATACGAACATCCCATCTTTTGATACAGGAAGATCTTGTCAGGTGGGTGTTTAGCAACGTCTTAGGCTCCATTCACACCAAACGAACATGAATCAATACGACTCAAGAGCATCTGATTGAAAAAGATTCGGCTTAGGGCTTCACCACTAAAATAAACCTAGACTCAGTTTTCCAGGAAGATCTTGTCAGGTGGGTGTTTAGCTACGTCTTAGGCTCCCTTTACACCAAACGAACATGAATCAATAAGACTCAATCCGTATCAAGGGCATCTGATTGAACAAGATTCGGCTCAGGGTTTCACCACTCAAATAAACCTAGACTCAGTTTTCCTTTTCACACCAGACAAATCCGGTCCAGTTCGCCTTGATTCAAGTTCCTATGTGATTCAGTCAATCAGAATTTCTCCTTAAAATCATGAATCAGCTGCCAGACGCCATGACAGAAGTGGAACTCTTAATTTATATTATTTTTTTTTTTATCGTTTTGTAATTTTTAAAAATAAATTTAAAGTTCACACGACTATCAGCACCATTAAATTCTCTACAGTGAACTATTCGAACGATTGATTTAGAGATTGGCGTTTGCCAAAAATAATCCCTTAAATAATCCCGAAAATAATCAGGGAGAATAATCCCTTTCCCTACAGTCCAGGTCTGGATCCTTCGGATTTGCATTTGTTTTCACATATGTAGCTGCAGCTTATTGGCGCAATTTTCAATTCCGAAGAGGAAATCATAAATGAGAGGGATCTCTCTCTGGACTCGCACATTCTACAGTTCTAACGAAGGGATGGAAAAGCTAGCAAAACGTTGGCGGACGATAATATATTACTATTTTCATCAGCTTTGCGGTCTTAGCATGTATTAATCTTTTGAATATAAAGTTTTATTCAGTAGAAAACTGTTTACTCAACCAGATATTAAAATATGAGAAATTTTAAGTTACGATTATGATAAAACTTGAATCGACAAATATTTTTAGTTTAATTTTTTTCTTAAGCGTTTCGTTTGTATTAAATAAAAATTATATGTTCTGAAGTATAAACGTTTTATGATTTTAAGCAAATCAATATACCCTTTCCCCATAAATGATGTTAAAAAAAGATACTACATTTTTTTTTATCTTTCTACTAGAATTACACTTCATATACAATCTATTACAAAGAATCTACAATTTACATTTTTTTTTGTTACGCCTCAGAAACAATATAGTGTTAATTATGCTACTATCCCACGATGGAAACTTGAAAACAACTGATATAAGAAAAGTTGATTTGGATTGACTTAGCTGATGTGACGTCGAATCCACACGAATCAGATTCACCTTGATTCGAATTGATTGAGATTCGTTTGATGTCCAAGGAGCCTTAAGCAGCCCAATCAAAAAAAGGAGTTCCTTGTCGTGGTAGTTATTAAGCATTTTTAATTCCTGTTGTTAGTAGATGAGATCCAGCACACATCTTCATCTAAGGATGAAAATCCTTTTAACTGTTGTGAGACTGTCTGAAAGGGGATATTTAGAGAAGATTTTTCCACCAGAAGGGTTTTCCTATAATTATGTACTTGTGAAGGGTTATTTCTCGTCCTGTCGGACTTTAATCTGATAAATGGATGATACAGAACTAATTTCTACAATGGCCCTGAACTTAAGTAAATATATTTAAATTAAATTTAAAAAAATTGACAGAGATTATCTTAAGGTTTAAAATTATTCTATTTTCAGGTAACACCAAAGATGTGTCTTTAAAGAGTAATTGGACGGAGCTTTCCCCGTCCAATCAGAAACCATCAGATTGAGCTATGAGACTGCCAAGAATGAAAGTGGTGGCAAAGGAAAAACATTTCTAGCCATTGCTACAATCGATACACATTTTTTGTACATTGAGTGCCATATGAAAAGTTTCCATTGACGTCATCGGCAATTTGTAGTTGACATGTCGCATTCGTCGAAGTTTGTTACATCATTAGTCATGGCATTTGAGTGAAGAGTCTTAGTTAGACTCACCGAAGCAAGTTTTTAGTCAGATGCAACAATATTTCTAAGCTATTCTGCCATCTAGTGTTCAAGTGAATCACCAATTTGGCGTTGATGGTTTTATCATTTTAGGGACTGTTTTTACCTGATGGCGACATAGAAAACACCAAGCTAGAAAGGAATTCTGGTGAGGTAGTTATTATGCAATTCCTGTCATAGTTGAAGGAAGGAGCCGCTCTATGATGGCTTTCAACATTTGAAATTACATTCGCACCTTTCATTTCTATATAGGTAGACCTTTGGGTAATATTCAAACTCACATGTAATTAAAATTTTAAAAGAAATCACGCAGACTATCATTGAGAATCAACATGCTTACTTTTTTTTACTTTGAATTGATCATAATTTTTGGAAAGAAGAAGAAAATATCAAACTTCGATCATTATTACAAAGGTAAGAAGAAATATTTATCTCAATTCTTGTTGTATCACCCAGCACGCCCGAACATTGTCTTAATAAATTGATTATCTGTATTGGTAAATGATTAATAATTTCGTCTAATTTGTATTTTTAAAAGGAATTAGAACAGTTCGAAGCAATTCACTTTTTATATTTAAAGAGACGGTGACTGTGCGATGTGCCTAAAATTCATGTTAATTCTTAGCTTTGAAAAATCTACAACTCCTCCTAAAAGAGAGAGAGTTTAGTCTAATGTAATGCATGGCAATTACAAATCACAGGAAACGATCTTACAATAAAAATATGAAATATCCGGCTTAACGGGCAAAAAGTACATGCTATGTTTACCGGCGTAGAGTAAATAGTTATGCCTTGTCAAATTGGATAGGAAAAAGAGTTTTATGTACTGCAATTAAGCTTTTCAGTACATAACTTATGAAAATTGTAATCTATAGGATATAGACGCATTGTTGTGGTGTTGATCACCTTTCGAATGCAAGAAAGGTGCTCACAAATAAAAAGCAAGCTCTTTCCGTGCAAATCCAAATTTATCCAGAGAATATCTAGCAAATGCATTACATTTCTCTTTAACAGGAGCAACTTAACACACACATAAATATATATGTAATAGCACAAATTCAGAGTTTAAACAATCACTGAAAAAAACAATTCTAATAATTTAATCACGATATCCCATGAGTCTATGCTAATAAATATAGTCTGCATGCACTACATGCCATCTCTGACTGAAACACACAGTGGATGATATAACAACTTATAAAAATGTTCTAGAAGTCCCTTGTGGCTCTTCCTCTCATTTAGAGGCATTTTATTTTGGCAACCAAAAGCCACCAAGATCAAATTTGCCACCAAGCTTGTCCCCAAAATCATTTCTACCACTACAATGTTACTTATCAAATGTTGCCAGCAAAATTATCTAGATAAATTATCGTAATAGTTAATCTGCAACATTAACATTATATCTAAATACACACACATATATATAATCTCGGGGAATCTTCCATTAATTTTGTAGGCAACCCGGGCGAACCTCCATATATTTTGTAGGAGGTATCCGTCTGGACAAGACACCTCCCGGTGCTTCGGATACAAGGTGGGGGGGGGGGAAATGTTCGGTGTAGGCATTTACCAGTTCATTGAAGAGCTTGTAGTCGAATTATTATTTTATTCGTGATTAGATGTAGTAAGACTATTTACAATATTATTACGTGCAGATGATTTTGGATTAACTAGTTCCCTCGAGAAAAATAGATGGCAATCCAATTTTATCACAAATCGGCAAAGGGCGTTGGAACGTGCACTGGCATTAGGAGCTCAGCCGCATCGGGAGAAGAGAGAAGGCGGAGAAGAGCAGAGGAGAAGAGGAGAGTGAGAACTAAACACTTCCCAGTTTTGTTCAGGAATAGGGTGCGCTGCGTGAGCTATCACAAGACGCTGATTCGTGGTTCCTTCTATCTAGTAACTGAGGAGATGGTTTTACAATACCTTTGAAAATACAGTTAATACTTTGATAATTAGCTGGAAAATCCTACAGAGTTCGACC
>BMAW01006657.1:0-56754 GCA_019974015.1 Nephila pilipes
AATGAAAAAAAAAAAGTTGTATTTTTTTTCATACTGTTGCAAACTTATTCAATGACACAGGGAAACCAGCACAACGAGTTGTTTACATATATTTTACTAAATATCATAAACATATTTTAACATAACAGTCCGCTTGAGCAGAGAAGACTTCATGTCTGGGGAATAGAAAGCTGGTCTTCGAATACCTAGTCATAGAACCATTTCCACCTCAGGTTTTGAACAATTTGCGACTAGGGCATAAAAGGTTTGCAGATAAGGGCTTAGAACAATTGCTGACTTGGATATAAAGCAATTACGGGCTAAGACGTAGATCAATTACTGACTTCGGCATTGAACAATTATTGGCAAAAGCACAGAACTATTGTCGACTTGCGCATAGAACAATTACCGGCTAGAACATAGAATAATTACCGTCTAGGGCATAAAAGGCTTTGAGCGATTGTCGACTTGATCATAAAAAAACTGACAACTCGGAAAGAGAACATTGGCCATCTCAGGAACAGAACAAGTGCCAACTTGGGCATTAAATTTTTGCCTACATAGGCATTGTATAACTTCCACCACGGACATAAAGCAAATGCCGACTTGGACATGGAACAATTACTTCAAGAGCATAGAACACTTTCAGTATTGGGTATAGAGCAATTACCGGCTGGAGCAGAGAACAATTGTCGATTTAGGCATATGACAGTTACTGGCTAGAGTTCTTAACAATTACTGACTTGGGCATGGAACAATTGCCGGCTTGTTATTAGGACAATTACCGGCCAGAGCGTAGAACATTTATGAACTTTAACAAAAAACAACTGGCGACTCAGGGAGAGAACAAGGACCTACTTAGACTAAAACCAATTGCCTATTGGAATTAAGAATACTGTTGCCTGGGCCAGGGAATAATTGCTGACTGGGGCCTAGAATAGTAACTAACTTGGAAATAGAATTAATATTCACATCTTCTCATTGATCATAAAGTTGGAATTTTAGCTTTCCTTTTACGGAATCCAATTACAAAAAAAGTGTCTTAGTAATTATATTGATAATTATCAATTAAAGTCAATATATATAATAACACAATCTCAATCAACTCACTTAAGTGATCGGAAATAAGTTTCTAATTGCTTAATTTATCCCTTCCCATAATGCTTACTTAGAGTATTCTACTACTTATTCTTCTAAACATTCTAAAAATTCTCAGAAGGAAAATAAACTATTAAAGAGAAATTTTCTAAGCGAAACATTTTAAGAGAATGAGCAGACAGGACAAAAAAACCAAATCATCGCTTACTATCCAAGATGAGTTTAGCAACCTCGTTATAATGTGCATAAAACTTACTAAACATTCTTTAACCGCAGCTTCCTATCTATTTACACATTTCGAACGCCACTTTAAAAGGCGTCGTTGGAATTCTCCGAGGTGCGATAAAAACATTTGTTAGCGAAATTTAATGTCCCTCTCTGGAGCCAAAGAACTATCAGTCCAGACGAATAGCTTTCACCCTTCGCGACTGCGGTGAATGAAGTGTAAAAATACGATTATCGCTTCTAAAAAATACTCGTAAAATTCCTTTTATAACACTTGGTGCCAAGAGTAATTGCTTGCTTCCCATATGTACAACTGTGTTAGACTGTATAGTACGATTTAGGGATCTGGACGTAACGAGCGAACACATGCAACTATTATAGTTAGTGTAAACAGTGAGCAAACAATTGAAAAAGAATTGTTACTACAGAATTCGTCTTCATAAACGAGGAAAAATGTCAACAGAAATGTGTTATTTATGGTCATTGATGATCAACTGAATAATCTTTGTTTTTTAATTATAACGTTTTAATTTCTTATTCTAGCATGTGGTTTTTTATTTGAATTTGTAACCCTCCCAAGGGGCTATTGTTTTAGTTGGATCACATTTGGCGTACCATGTCACTTTTAATTTCTTATCGTTTGCTTCAATTTTAATATTATTTAGCTAAAATATATTCAATTTAATTATTTATCGTTTGCTTCATTTCAAATTACAATTAACTTAAATATATCCGATTGAATAATTTATCGCTTCTTTTAATCTTAATTACATGCAGCTGATACAAAATTTGATTTAATAATTAATCGTTTGCTTTAATTTTAATATTGGTAAAGTTTACTATTGTTCATTTCTCGATATTTCAGCTTTTACTTTAATTTTTATATTTAATTGAGTAATCTAATAATAATTTTAGAAAAGTGTTCTTTGGGTGGTTAAATCTGTTCTTTGCAAAACTTTGCATAGGTTTTTCCTTTAATTATTTTTCTTTTATTTTTTATTCTAATTTAATTTAATTTTGGCTTTGATTTTATTGCATTATCAATGCTTTTTTTATACAGTTGCTTCACTTTTACACACATACTTTCATTTTTATATATTATAAATGGATTTCTTATCAGTAATATACCTTTCAAACAATAAACTAATTTGTGACGATACCCATTTACTTGTCTCTCCCGTCATCTTAAATGTCATTCTGATTAGAAGATCTAAACCTCACCTTAAGAACAAGCATAGATAATTTTTTTTATTAAATTAGCCACACACACAATTACCTTTCAAAATATTGTTTTTTGTCCTCTAATAAAGGGAATGCTCTCGACAATTTAATGTCTCTATCCGCGAGTACTAAGATCTTCTATAATATATTAAAGAATACGTTTACCGGCATACGATACGATTACCTTCTTTAAGCGTGCAGTTTCTCCGACAGCAGTGAGACCTAATCTCAGTAAAGAACTTATACACAACAGAAGACTTCCGCGCATTTCACACTAACATCCATTCTATTAATCTTAACCTTCTTCTTCTCTTCAATTTTTTTGTTCTTTTAAGCAACTTGATTATATCCATTCATTCCGCTTCTACAGTTTACTTTATTTGCATTACGTTTCATTTTATTATGAAGAATTCTTGAACTGAAACATAAAATCAGAATGAGACCCTAGATGTTAGTCAAAGGGAAAATTTGCAAATGTTACAAATCTTTTGTTATTTCGAGAGGGTTTTCACGAAAATTATGAAACCAACGGTAGCCAAGTCATCATGGTTGAGAACTTATAGCCGGCGTTGGTTTTCCCGAGTCCAGGGCTGGAGTCTTGATTCCACTAAAGTTTCAACCTATAGTAGTCTGATGAAAATTATATCTGTTAGAGCTCAAATTCCTCACTTTCAAATTCAGTCCTCGTCACCTGATTGCAATTCGAAATCAAGATGTCCGTCAACAACTGGCTCTTGTCGATAATGACAAAAGCCTTAAATTACGAGGTATATGTTTTAAAATTTAAGATCATCCCTCTAATCAAAATATTTATTAAAAAGTTCCAGAATTTAAAGCTTTTTCATAATTTATTCAAAATTATCACAACTTAGGAGGTCCAGGCGTATTTCGTCATTAAATTCAACAGGTGAGTACCTCTGTAATATAGAAAAGAATTTTAGAGAAGAAATGAGCTGTGCCGAATAACGATTGGATACTCCAGAGGCAACAGTCCTTGTTCTATTTGGCTGAAGTATGTGTGTGATAATTTGCATTTCATGCTAAAATCATATATTCTTATGGCTCGTAAAATAATTGAACACATTTCATAATTCTTTGTATCTTTTGATTGCATTTTCTGAATATGTCTATTTTCTTTTGCTTAGAATCGTAAACTGTGCGCATACCTACATACGATTCTCGACTTCGTGAACTTTTTGATTTCCTTTATTTTGCAAAAACTTTTGAATGAACTAGTTATTAGCTTGCAGTAGAAAAACTAGTTATTATTCGAAAGTCAAGGAATAATTACTATTAGTCGGAAGCCAATAGCGGAAAACTAATTAATATCTGGTAATATGTAGCAAGAAAAACTATAAAGGACTGTTATCATGCATTTCCCGTCAATTAAGTATCGAAGACTTTAATATGACGTTGCTTTAGTAAAGAATCTGTTCCAATAAATAAAACACGATTTATACAAATTAGAAACGAATTACTCAAGATATGAGAATAGAATAGATGCATTTATAAGCAGCGAAGCGCTTAATACGAGAATTGGAACAAAAGTTATTAACAGAAGAATTAGAATCGTGATTATTCTGACAAGAGTAAAGAGGATTTCAGCGGCTAGTTGATTTCCGATCCCGTGGTTGGGGAGAGAGTTGACGACCATGATACGGCAGCGTTCTTTCGAACCCTGTCCAGTGGGTTCAAAGGTGACGGTCATGTCAACCAGGCTGAAAAGACATCATTTCTGGCTGGCCTTTTAACTTCTGAGATTGTTGCTGACGAGAGCCCTGTATACTCTCCCCCCCTCCAGTATCATCGTGATGATACGAAGAGATACATTGGTTTGTACAGAAGGTTGCTTTTTTTGTGTGATTTTTTTCAGTCATTACAGCAATTGATATACATCCCCTCCCTGTTGAGTTGAGTTCCTCCCAGAGCCGGAATATCACTAGTCGTGATTTGTGCGTTTGTCTTAGACATACAGATGCAAGTGTTTATGCGTCGGGGGCATATGCAATCAGTAGGTACAGGCTGTGCTGGCTTGTACCTACTGTGCGGCCGGTGGATTTCCGACCCCATGGAGGGGGAGAGTTGATGAACTTGATGCATCAGCATTGTTTCGAACCCAGGACCAGTGTGTTCGAAGGTGATGGTCCTACCAATCAGGCTGAAAAGACTTTTCTTCTGACTGGTTAAGTAAGGCCTTTTAACTTCTAACGTTATTGTAGAAGAGAGTCGCAGCAGGATCTTTGTTAATGAAGATCTGCATACGGTCATTGAGTCGGATCCTCATTTTAAGTGCTACTGAGGAATCGGACCAAATGATCCGTAACGATTAAGTAATATCATAAAATTAATGTTTAAATTCATTCGTGTGTATGGATTACCCCACAGGCATCATAATAAAAGCTTTCGTTTTGATGACTTTGAGATTCAGATAAACTCCATTTGAGTTACTGTATATCATGACTTTATTAATATGACTATGTAGATTAAGGACTCTAATTATTGAATTGTGATGGAGCTATCAAGTGCAAGATGAAATCCCAGGACGTTATAAAAATATCTTTAGGTATCTCCAAATAAAAATAACCCTTTTACTAAAAAGTGAAAAGTACTTCTTTCTTACCATTTACAAGCTTCCATGGAAAGAAGAAGCAGAGATCGATTGAAATTTTGTCATCCTCGTTTAGCGACGTAGATTCACTTTTGCTACGATGGGCGACCGCTTAATAATTTGGCTGAAGATTCGATTATGGAAAGGAACCATCATCAATTCTTTCCCTTTAGCTGTTTCCTCTCTTCCTGCCCATCGAATCGCCGAACAAATTTCCCTTCGATAACATCGATTGTCTTTTGCGTTCACTCAAGATTGAGAAAGCGCTTCATGTTTTCATAATTGAAAGTGAGAAATGCATTGATTTAATCAAATAATAGTTGTTTATTTTCCAATAATCATCTATCTCTATTAAAGGAAAGGATCCCCATTATTAAGGAACGGAATAGGAGCTTATATTTATTGCTAAGGCAAGCAATATATTTAACGATAAGTTAATTAATTCATTAAAAGAAATGCGATGTATTATTACAGGATGGAAAAGAAGTTTCTGATTACTGTTAAAGCAAAAAGTTTATTTAACTGTATCTTATTGCTGAACATAGGAATCCGCTGTTCATTTTCATTAATTCATGTCGATTGAAAGCTAGGAATGAATATTTTAAAATTAGTCAGATTTAACCAGTTTGAATTGTTCATGAATTCATTTGTAACTATGTTTCGCAACTTTTTTCTCTAATTTACATACTAATTATAATTTTTATTTGCACCCAAATCCCTCTTTAATTCTAATGTTCCTCAAAATATGACACTTTTAACCGTTAATTTCGGATTTTTTGTAATTTCGAAAACTTGCCTATGCCTGGAAAACATTTCGAATCCAGAAAGATTGCAAGACATAGGAATACAATGGTGAGGTGCCAGCTCAGGTGTCGTCCTCGTCACTTGATCGTGGTTCAAAATTACGTGGTCCGTCGCCAGTAGCCCTCGTGTTGCTTCTAGTGCGATGTTAATAAAAACTAAACTGAACTATCACTCTTTTTAATAGATACACATAACAAAATTTGAGAATCATTTATTTCAATAATAGTTCAAAGATTTTGCTTCTAGCAATAGGGATTTATATAGGATTTGAGCCATATGTTATTTTACTTACGCACAACACAAAAGCATATGCTTGAGTCAGAGAAGTTACTCGATGTTACATTACTGCTGTAAGTGTTTGGAAAGTGGGATAGTTTCGAAAGGGATAAATAGTATAGCTTCAATAATCTGGTTTAGTTAGAAGTTTAGGTTGGCCGGATTAAGCAAAATAACCTATAAAACGAGCCAATATATACAGCTAATCTGTTTGTACAATAAAAAGGATATGTATTTTGGAGCAAGTCAGTGACCTTGGTATCTTAGTGGTTGTAGTCGTGAATTTGCTTCGCGATGTTTTCGTAGAGTCGTGAGTACGAACTCTGACACCACTGAAAGCCCGCAATGTAGTGGAGCTGATGCTCGTTAAATCTGGTCGAGTTTCAAGATCCTCGTGTAGCAATGGTGTGGAGATTTGGAGAGGGGTGTGTCAGTTCAAGTATCATCCTCGTCTCACTTAACTGAGACTCAAAATTACGACATCCACCGTCAATAGTCCTTCTCAGCACGACGTTAATAAACAACCACATCAAATGACATTACTTTGTGGCATAAGTTGTCAGAATAGTAATAGTAATTAACGATACGCAGTAAATGTGAGTAAATGGACTTTAGGGCGGCATGATTTCTTCTACATGATTTCTTCATTTTCCTGATTTTATTAATATCATGTTTCGTTAATCTACATTATATACATTATGATAAAAAATACCAAGTGTATGCCATATTAATGTTTCGTGTCTGAAAATAATAATTACGGAATTCATTGAGACCCTCAACAAAAACGCAAAGATCTTGGTTTCTCCCTCACCTTTATTCAATTGGATTTAAAAAATATGGAATACGAATCTTAAAAAATATTCTTCAATTTTGTTCCTTTCAATATTTAAACACAAAGTTTTAGTTTCATGAAGTAGAAAATATTTTGGTATAATTATTTCCAGGATTTTAGAATAATTAAAAGATGCACATTAAAAAAACATCGATCTAAATTGGTAAAAAACCGCAACAATTTGTATTTTGTTAATTGATCTTCTGTCAAATACTAATTAAACATGCTACTGTTTTTATTACTGGTGTACACCAGGATGCAGTGAGAGGAAGTAGCGATCCTAAAATTCCATTTCAGGAGGAATTTGAAGAACAGAGGCAACAAACAAAAAAGAAACCTATGTGGAGGTATTTCTTCTCCCAATTCAATTGTTCTTGTTGGTTCTATTCAGGGAAAGAACGAAGCAAACATTTGATTTTCTCATTGGACCGTTTTCTTTCAATTGGAATTCATTTACTTTTGAAAATAAATAATTAAGTTTTAACATAACTTTATTCATTTCGTTTAATCTAGTTATAATGTGTGTGTAAGGGTAATTATTACAGAACACATGCACATACTCATATTTTTTTATCATATCTGCTATTCCCGAATTGAGGTACTCGTATATTTAGGATATGAAAAAATTCTTAAAACTAGTTCCAGTAAAGGCAGAAAATACTGAAATTTCAATTGACTGATTATTAACTTCACAATTAAAATGAACGAGAACTCTTGACGTAAGGAACGGAATGAATCATTTTGAAACATGGTTCAGTGACGAGGAGGGCACTTGATTTGGCAAGACGTTCTTCTAATTTCCCCATCATCAGAATATGAGGACTTTGAACTTCCACAGATTTAACGTGCATCACCTCCGCTACACAACAGTGATTAGTGGCATCAGGACTCCATTCCGCAGCTCGTCAGAAACAACGATGAATGCTAGCACGCATATATGATTACTGTGCTGCAGTCTTTCTTTGGAGACAATTTTAATATTGTGTCTTGGGAATGATAAGCAAAATAAGTTAAATGGGGTTAGAATAATGATTTAAGCGAGCATGAAGGGATACCTTTATTATTGTTAATGTAACAAAAAACTCGGGTCGTCCTCATTAGTTGTTCTAACATAAAATATAAGAACTGTCACCCACAGTTCTCAAGTTAATAGAATAATAATCATTTCAATCAGTCAAAGATGAAATGAGTTTGTAGAGAAATGTGTAACGGAATACGTCAGATCTAGTAATTTATTGATAAGAATTTGGCATACATATACCATGTATCAACTTCTTGATAATTGTAGGAGTAATACTTGCAATACATAGAAGATTGGTATATCTTGTCCTGCTTTGGATTGATTGAATGATTGTTTATTTATGTCACATTTAGAAGTAAGACGAGAGCTATTGGTGACGCACCTCGTAAATTTGAGCCAATTAGTCCTACAGTCAACCAAAGAACTGACTGTAGGAGTTGAGTGAACGGGTTTCTCAGGGAGGTGGTTCCTTCTCCCCAGCAGTGTGTGTGAGAGAGAATCAGCAAGATGAGTCATTTCGGAGAGTCTGCGACACATAGACGCTTTCGCTCGGTCAGCGGGAAAGGGAGCAGACGTAAATCCATTAATATGTCCTGTACGAATTATAACTCTATCGCTGAATACCTCCCACTGCCAATAATAATCGTGTAACTTTCAAAATATAAAATCATTAAATTCTATTTATTATTGAAACAATCCCCTTATTTACAAGTGGTGTACAAATTTTGCATGTTTGGTTTGAAAAACTTATATGTGTACGCATGCTTCACAAAACCGTATGTGTGTATGTATGTTTCCCAATACTTTATATTTATTTCACAAAAAATTATGTTTCCACGTTTTACAAAATTGTATGTTCTTAAATTTCACAGAATCTTAAGCGTTTATGTTTCCAATATATAACGCTTTTATGCTCTATATATTACCTTATATGCGTTCTTTTTGTACAGGTTGTTTCAGAAAATTTAAGGTGTAATAGAAAATATCTAAACAAGCAATTTTCACATGCAATACATTGACAGAGAACAAGTATTGAACCACTAGATGGAGTTGTAATGGAAAGATTAAAACGCGAGTTTTCTTGCACATTGTCATCTCTACTACTGCAGATTTTAGGAGTCATGGTAACGTATAGCTATCAGGTAAAGGCCAATCCAAGGTAGAAATGATGATGTCTAAGAAAACTCGTGCTTTTTGCTTTCCATTACAGCGCCATCTAGCGGCTCACCACTTGCTTTCCATCTATGCACAATAGGTTAAAAAATTGCTGGTTTAGATGTTTTTTCACCCCTTGAGTTTGCCCATTTGTTTCGAAATATCCTGTATATTCAGAATTTTAATTTCGAAATTCTTTAGTTTAATAATCTAGTATTAAAGCTGCTTTCCGATACCAATTTTCATATTAATCTTACAGCTGTAAATCCTTTGCGCTTTCATGAAAATGTGAAGTGAAATATATAAAAATAGTTGATGTGTAACTTCGTAAATACAATAAAAAATTGCTCTCGGAAAACAAAAATAATCATCTACTTTAGAAGACTTCAAAAACAATTTAAATAATAAAATATGCAGCTGACATTTTACCTTATGATTTAATGTAATATAAAAACTAAACTGAAAATTGTAGCTAAGTGCGTTAAATGAACTCGTCGAAGAAAGAATGAAATATTTTTATCTTAAATTCCAAAGAAGTAAAATTGTAACCAAAAAAAATTTAGCTAGCTCAGTTCGGAAATCTTAGCAACTGAAAAGAATCAAAAGGCGGATGAGGAAGCATGAACATCGCTTTGAGGATTAATACCTCCAAAGAAGAAAGAGAAATGTCGGAGAAATGCTATTTTATTTACAACCAGCGGTTATTGGGAAAATTTGATAGGATTTGGAATCTGAGATACTTTCCTCTCGATGAAACTAAAAGTTTAATTTTGTAAAAAGAATCATCCGAGGGTTGTAAATAAATAAATATTTTGGATGTACCCTGGAGGATTTAATTTAAGAAATTCTTTATTTCACTCTTTGCCTCGGAAAAGATTGCGGTGTTTCCCATTTTCCTCTCGGCTTCCGAAGGAGAATTCAATTTAGTCTTCCTCATATGAATGAGAGGGCGATGTGTTTCAATTTCCGGTCGTCTGGGTTCCCGGTCACCATAATTCAATTTCTTCCGATTCGATTTCGTTGCCATCAGCTCAAACACCATTTTTTCTCCATCCCTTTCACCCCAGGCAATCTCTTTAGCAAGAATTATATACCTCAACTCGAGTTTTCAACTCTTCTATAGAGAGAAAAACAAAAACATTTCTTCCTGTCTTGTAAGTTGTATTTCTGTCTTTACGGGCGTAACGTAAAACATGCTTGTTCCTTTCTCAAATTTAAGTGGCTGCATTATTAAAATACATTAATTATTCAAATTTAAGTGGCTGCATTATTAAAATGCATTAATTACTCAAATTTAAGTGGCTGCATTATTCCTTTCTCAAATTTAAGCCGCGAGTAATCATGGTCGCGGCTTCAGAACAGGCGTTGTTTTCATCGAATCTGAGGTTCGAGCCTAGATGCCACTAAATTCCCGCCGTGTAGCGTGGCTGATGCTCGTTAAATCTGGTCTAAGTTCTCCCGATGGCATGTGTTGAAAGTTTTGAGGGAATGATGCTAGCTCAAGTGTCGTCCTCATCACTCTTGGCGAAGGTTCAAAATAACGTGGTCCGTCGTCAATAGCCCTCATGTTGAATCTTTGTGTGGTGTTAATAAACAGTCACAAACAAATTTAATGTTTATTTTCTTTTTTTAAAAAAATATGGTTCAATATAATAATAATACGAGGAACATCCATAAAGTAAGAGTACTGGTCAAAGAAAATGTTCACAGATAATTTTTGTAAATGAAGTTGGCTGAACTGAGTTTAAGATTAAAATCTTTGGAGTAAGAAGAGCTTTCGTTTGTCTTCCGTCAGCTGTGAGCTGAAGAGTTTAATCCGGTTTCTTCTCGTAAAAGGAAGCGGGAAGTTCCATACTTTTAACAAAAAAACCAATCCTATTATATGAGATAGTGTTATGAACCGTACTAATATGCATAAGTTTTATCATGAGTTTAAATTGTTCAAAAATTTCAAAAACCGTTATTTTTGCTCAAAAAATCTGCCTTTTTGGATGGTAAAAGGATTCTTCTAATTGAAAGTTTCCCCCCATGGTGAAGCAACAAATACCAAGTGGTATTGAGAAAACCTCAAATATTGCGAAAGATGATACAGATCAAAAGAAAGGGAATGTGACTGAAGAAAGAGAGATTGTTGCTTGAGAACACATCCCTACATTACCAATTTGAAAAGCAATACAAGGTGTGGCCTTTAAATAACAAGACTGAAGCTGTAAAATATTTTTTTTGGATGTCATATTTATTTACTAACTATCGCCTTCAATATACACTTTTTCGCTATCCCGACAACATTCTATGTGAATCGTCCATTGTTCGAAACAGTGCTGGAAGTCTTCTTTCAGCTTCTTCAGAACGCGTTCCGCTTTCTCTTTCACAGCTTCAACTGATCTTGTTCCTTTCAATGTAGATTTTATCTTAGGAAACAGATGGAAGTCGCATAGTGCAAGATCTGGGGAATAAGGTGATGGTCCAGCGTTGGGATACTGTACTAGAAACCCTTCGACAGGCAACGGGGAATGAGAAGGCGCTGTCTTGGTGAAAAAATTTGCCTATCGGATTCTTTGTCAATTCACACTGTCTCAGTAATCGCACGAATACTTAACCGAATGTCAGATCTAACCAAATTACTGAATTGTTCGATATTGTCATCCGTTTTTGACGTGAGAGGATAATACGGAATTGCATCACCTTCATCGTTTTTTCGGCGATCTTGAAAACGCTTAAACCACTCAGAAGCACATTCACTGCCATACACTTTTTTCAACAATTCTTAATATCGGTTTATACAAGTCTTATGAGAAATTTCATAACAATTCATTGCTCATTTATCATTTTTCCGATGAAACAAAAGAATAACTCTAGTACGACTGAAGGCTACAGGTACACGGATTTTGTGTATACAGAAGCGAGAGGCACTACATTTGAAAGAGAAGGCTTCACGCTTTACAGTTGTCAGTCGTTGGTATTCTGTAGTAGCATTAGTCCTGATATTTAATAGCCATAACTCGCACTTGGACTCATTTGGTTGGGATATGGTAGACTACCCACTCTCAGTCCTGATCTAGGACTTTCAGATTTTAATTTTTCACCTCTCTGAAGTCGCTTGTTGGTTGGAAGAATGTTTCCTACCACCGATGTGGTCCAGAATGTCATCGCATAATTGGTCAAAGAGCAAGTTGAGAATCTTTGACAAAGATTCAAAAAAAAAAAAAAAAAACATCGCTTTACTCCCAAAGTGAATTTCGAAGGAAGGTGACTACTCGAAAGAACAGTGTTTGATATTGATATATGAAATTTCTTTCTTTTTTTGTATGTTTCGCTGTATGCTTCCTTTTTCAATGAGGAAGTCGACACAGATTGAATTGTCTTAAAATAACACTAGCCTCATAATATATTCATCTGCTAATTTATATAAGCTAAATATTTGATGACATTTTTTTTATTTTAATTCTCTGTGTATTCTAAGTAATTTTTTTATTTTAAATCTAAAACTTTTTATATACATTAAAGCTGGTTGGAGATTTATAATTTTTGACTCTGTGATATATTTGACTCATCAGATATATGGTACCAAAATAAATGTAAGGAATGAGCATTTTGTTTTGCTAGAGAATTTAAAAATTCTTACGTTGATAAAACATGAAGTGATAAGCTTTTTTCTATAAAATTTAATATATGGAATTAAACCCAAGTCATGTTAAAATGAATAATATTTGGTACTGAAAAATATCCTCAGTCAAGAGAATTAAAGATAATATATGAACTAATTCTTGAGTATAGTTAAAAGTAGAATATTTTAGCAAATAGCTACTTATTCCAATCACTTATTCCAATGCGAAATATTAAGAATTTTTTTTTGAATAATTGAAATGATTACCAGTAAAAAAATTTCTATCATTAGGAGATACAGATGGATATCCTAGAACATGTTTTTTTTTGCCAATGCATCTTTTAGCGAAGTGAAAGAATTGCAAGTACAAAAAAAAAGTGTTTTTTAAATATTACTTATGACGTATATCGTAAAAATTGTGCAAGAGCGAGAACTTTTCTGTCAAAAGTTCATAATGATGTCTGTCCGAACTTAACAAAACATTAAAGTATGTTTTTTTTTCGATTAAAAATATGCATACTTTAATTCTCTCATGAATGGAAAGAAAATACTTGATGAAACAAGCATAACTTTTTTTTAATCTGGAGAATCAAGAAGAGGATAATTTGTTTTCAAGGTTTTTCAGGCATCTCTGGTCATTAATAAAGCTTTCCACGTGAGAAAAGATAGAGTGTAGGTTGAAACAGAAGCCTTTCTTCGGAAACTGTTACTTTTTAATGATATCGTCATCATTTGTGTATATAAAATACAAAATAAAGGTAGTTTTTCTGGTATGTGATAAGTAATTTATATTGTATATAAAGATTAAAAAGATTCATTGAATAAAGAACTATTGTTTCGGTGTTCAAAAAGAAAAAAAAAGTAACGATACCATTATTATTAATTGATTCGATTGCATTTTTTCGAACACATTTTTTGTAGATATAATCTATGAGTCAATATTTTGACAGCGAGTGAAACACAATATTAGAAATTTTCTTAATACTGGATCACCCTCACTCACTTATATATCTTTAGTCAATTTTATTTTTTCCAATCAGCAACTAATTTGCTGTTTAATTATTATTTATCTAACTTTTGATGAGGAATTTTAATTTTTTTATAACTTTATTAAGGAGGGTAAACAAGTTTAATAATCCAAAATGGTAACTTGCTAAACAACAGGATATGTTTTTTATTATGGCCTATTTCTGCCACGTACAAAACTCGTTCAGTACTATCTAAATACCTTACAAATTTAAGACCCGATCACATGCCGTGATTGGCACCTGAACTGGTACCCCATTCTCTGAAGATTTCAAGATCCGACACATTTAATATGCATCAGGCCCTCTACGCAATTGATCTTTAGTGGAAACGAGGCTGGAATATAAAATTCGACAGAACTATCGCCAACCACAAACTCGATGCCAAAACCACTACTCGTTTACTGAAGCTGCAAGCAATTGGTTATTTTATGTTTCCCCAAAACGAACTTGCAGAATCGTAACAAATTCTCGTCGTTGTCTATTTAGGTTCTAGAAGCATCAGGTAACAAACTGCTGAGCATTAGACAAGAAAATGCTCCTGCAATCAGAGAGGGGACTCTCATAAATGCATTCTTTCAGTTACATCTGAGCGAAATGAGTCATCACTAATACGGTCAAATCTTGGAAGGGTAGCCTTAGGCTCAAGAGTTTAATATCAGAATCTGAATTTAAAATAGAAGATTTAAGCTTGGAGCTCTTAGAAAGAATCTTGAATAGTTTCATTCTGGGAAGCAAAACAAACTTTAAAAACATGAAGGTATATAAGCTGTAAAATAAAGCAAACAATAGTTTTCGAGAAAAAAAAAAGCTTCGAAACGAGAAAACATTTTTTTATTGAGTTTCTCGTACGATCATCATCTTTTACCCCCCGATGGATACAGAATAAGATAAGATAATTTTCACTTTCACTTATTGGATTTCACTGTTTCATTTATAATCCCTTTTTATGTCTTCTTAAAGACTAATGCTTATCAAATTTTCTTTCGACAACATGCAACCTGTAATGTTTCCTGTTGAAACTATTTGCAGTTTGATAATCCCGCTTTTAGCGTTCTTTTGATAGTGTTGCCAAGCAGTCCTATCTTCCTAGGATTTTAGACACTTTTTTTTCCTCTCGAACAACTTTTTTAACGGATATAAATCAGTGTCCAAGAGTTAAGCATAATTTGTACTTTGATGAGTAATGAAGAAATGGCGAGAAATTCGAGATCTGAGTGTAAAACGGATATAAAATTAAAAAAAAAATGTGAAAGAACGATAATAAACACTTTTACTATCTGAAGAAACAGTTTAAATGAAAACTGGGTGTAAGAAAGTTCAAACTTAAGTGAAAAACAAATAAAATAAAAAAGTGAAGTCCCAGTTGTTTAATAAGGAGTGTACTTAACTTTGACCACCAGGCACGCTGCAAAACGATAGTCCATATTTGCTATGGCACTGTGAATGAGTTGCGGGCTCAAAGAGCTCGAAACTTCACAAAGATCTCTTTTCGTTCTGGAATGGAGCTTAGTGGTCTTTACAATAACTACAAATTTTCGCCCGAGCGTGTATCACACATTATTGATAAGATTCAGATCAAATGAGGGAACGCGGCATGCTTTGGTTATTTACAGTTTCAAGGAACTCGTAGGTTAAGCTAGCATGGTGACAAAGCCTGTTATCATCTTTAAATTTGAAGTCAGGACCGACAGCACACCGAAGCAGACGAATATAAGGGTCAAGAACTCCATCTTCGTACCTTTTAGTAGTCACAGGTCCTGTCTTAAAGATATGGATGTCTGTTCGGCTGTCCAGCATGTTACCTGGCCACACCATGACTGCTCTTAACAGAAAACGATGTCTTTCTATGGAGTTTCACTGGTGAAAACACATTACTTATTCTCGCTACATCGCTAGCCGATAAGGAACAGTGTTCAGACTGAAGTGATATTTATTAATAAATATCACACAGGGTCAATGTCCTAAATTTTAGTACTGATGTTCCAAACACCAGTTTAAATCAAGCCTTTTTGCATATATGTGAGAGGACGCAATCTGATGGTCGTCTGATATGGATACCAATATGATTTGAGTTCCCCGCATCCCGACGTGCTCAAGTGTTTTGCAAAAGATTAAGTTGATGGAAATATATTGGTGCATCACTTTTAATTTCTACTCTACGTATCGCAAAAAAATTGCGAACATTTTCGATTTAAAAAATGCAACTATTAACAGTCCTTTAAAGTGTGTTAGTATTTCACATAACGGTTTGATAAAAAATGGTCTCAGACGTCACTGGCCTTAAATCTCGCGAACTCAATCATTTTAATTTGTTTGACTTAATATCTCACTAGAACTAGTGAGTTTGATTGATTGAATGTTTTTTAAATTAACTCATAAAAAGGGAGCCATAGTAAAACCTTGAGTTCAGCAGGCTCGCGAGTTAACGAACTGAGATCTAAAAAGGACAGACAGTATGATGAGATGGATTGTAACTTCCTTTGAAAGAGAAGATATATGTATCTCTTATGGAGGGGGGGATGTAACTAGCGATAAAAAAGAGAAGTTTGTCTCAAATAGAAGAGTAATATATAAATATGGAACATTATTCCATATTTAACACACTTCGTATTACAAAAGAATTGTTTGATATTCACTTTAGCATCACTCAATCTTCGTCAGCTGATTCTTCCAAGATGTTGAAGGATAAGGATTGGCAGGGGCAGGGGCTAGTGAAATTCGTAGCATTGATTGATAAATTATTTATTAAATAGCCTTTAGAAGCAACACGAGAACTATTGGCGACGAATTTGTAACTTCAAAGCCTAGTTTAGTGACGAGGATGACACCTAAGCTAACATCCCTCTCCACGCCAAAGGTAAACCGACGGATTTAACATGTATCAACCCCGCAACACGACAGGTCTTTAGAAGCATGCGGGAGAGAGTCTGTGACTCAACGGAAATCACGTTGGCTGCGAATTCGCTACCATGACAAATAGTGTACCTGTAGGCATATGCTAATTTTTGGATTTTGAGCCTCGACATATTTAATGAGTTTTAGCAACAAGATTACAACCATTATCACTAGGCCTCCAAAACTATATATATCTCGTTAGGTTCTTTAATATTGTAAAATGAACATAAAGTATCACTAGTTTGCCTTGATACTACGATTGAAGCAGGCCCCATTTGGTAAAGAAAGAAACTTCATTATGTTTTCAGCATAGCTTACAAACTTAAGATTTAAAATGTGTATAAAAGATTTAGATCCACTTTATATTACAAAACAATTATTTGGTGTTCTCTGTAACATCACCAATGTTCGTGAGCTGATTCTACCAAGGTGTTGATGGATACGGATTAGCAGAGGCTTGGCTAAGTGAAATTCGTAACATTGATTGGTGAATTATTTATTAATATTGCCTTTAAAAGCAACACGAGAACTATTGGAGACGAAATTCGTAAAATCAAATCACAGTGTAATTGAGGAGAACGACACCTAAGCCTGCACCCCATATTTCGAACTTTCCCACTGCTCCAACGGAAGGATTTGGACCTCGACATATTTAACATGTATCAGCCACACAAGACGATGAGTCTTTAGAAGCGTTAAGGATAGAGCCTACGACTCGACAGAAAAGACATCGGCCTCGAGTTTGCGACCATCACCACTCAGCAACCATGGCTGAGGAATCTCGTAACAATAAGTATCAGGTAAGAAATCATACTTTACGAACAGGCATAACAGTTTAAGAACTCATTTAATGGTTATTTAAGTGTTTTTAATATTGTTATTTAGTCTTCGTTCTGATAAAGTTATTTGAATTTAGTATGAGAAATATTTAATCATATTTTTGGGAACTTTTTTTGTCAAACTTGTTGTGTGTCACAAGATCCATTTAAAAACGTTTTTCTGAATCTTCGAAAATAATTTTTATTGTTCTAAGTCTCATTTTTCCTAGCAGATCTTATTTTCACAGCTTTGGTTGGTGGCAGCAGTAGCCGAGTTGTCATGATTGGAAGTTTGCAATCGGCATTTTTTCCGTCTAGTAATGGTTCGAGTCAGGATCCTACTAAAGATTTGTCATGGAATGGTGCTTATCCATTTTAAATCTGTCGAGTCCCAATATCCTCACGTTGTGATGGTGTGGACGTTTGAAGAATGAATTGCCAGCTCATGTGTCGTTCTCGTCCCTTGACTGATGTTCAAAATTTCAAGTTAGTCACCTATAACTTTATTGTTGTTTCTAAGTGCGATGTCAATAAAAACAATTAATCAATCAATAACTTCGCATTCCCAATGAAGACGATTCATTTATTGAGATCTCGAATAGAATTGGGGGATTTTCGTCCTCTGAAACAATCGACGTACTACTGAAGCTATGCAATCTTACATGATTGACAGTATTTTACACAAGTGTCCAAATATCAAACATCTCGCTAGAATTGAACAATGAATGGCAAATGTAGTCATGGTAAATCACGAGAAATGCAGACAGTCTGAACCAATCTTGCTAAATGACTGGAGTTTGCTTTATTGAATTTTTCCTGTCATCTATTCTACCTGGACCGAGGAGGTCCACTAACCACAGCCAATATGCCCCGTAACTTCGAATCAAATTTAGATGACGATATAGATACCTGAGCTGGTACCCAATCCGCGCATCCATGTCCAACGATCGAGATGACATTAAGTCCCTACATATTTCACCAAGTGAAACAACACTGCTCCACAAGATGAATCTTAATTAGTAAAAGGACTTCATTTTATGTCATGACCAGCGGTCATAAACCAGCGTTTTTAAAAAGTTTATGAACCAAGACTTATGAATAAAAATAAAAAAAATTCGAGTCTGTATGTAAGAAAGAAGTAATAGGAATGATGTAAACTTTTTTGGGTCCTCTAAGTCCTCACATCTACGTCATCAATCATTCTATTTTAATTAACAAACGGAAGGCCTTCCGCATTATAAAATGCAAATTCGTATTTTAAGAGACTAACAATATCACAACAAAGTTTGGGAAATGATAAATATTTGAATAATTCATGTTTACCTTTTTGAAATAAGCACTTGAATTGTTTTAGAAAATGTAGAATGATCCCACTTTTGAATAAAATAATACACATTTAGCTCATCTCTATTCATGCTTTTTGGATCGTTTTCAAAGAAACATAAAAAAAAATCTTTGGATTATAAATTGAGTGGGAAACAAAATCGGATATTAAAAATGAACAAATTTGGATGTGTAAAAGTGTGCAAACACTCTATTTTCATCAATGACTCCGCATTTGAGAATATATAGAAACACAAATTAGAAGGAAAAAACCCATAAATATAAGACTTTGTGATAGTACTCAATCCGTTTCCTTCTAATGCTAAATAATGATACATAAATACATTTAATTCATAAAATTCAAGTTAATTTTTATTTCAGAAATATTAGAATGTAAATTTTTTCTCACCTTGATCGAAAAATATTAAAATTCAGTGCAGTGTTTGACAAAGCAACATGAATATTATATTCAATGTTTTTTCGTTTGGTTTCATTATTCAACGGAGAGTAATCCCTATTCTGAAATTTATATTTAACGAAATCTATATTACTTTCTTGATGACCACACCAAAACGGGATGTAAAACAATCTGTAATTGATGATGAATTATAATTTTTAAAACTTAGAGCATGCAATTATAAGGGGGAAATAAAAGTGGTGCTATTCTTTATTACCGTCGTACTAAGAAACAACACCAGGGCTGCTAGCAAGAGAAAAAATAATATTTTTTTCTTTTTAATCTCAAGCAATTTATTTCCCTTGTTAAAATGCTACAAACAAAAGAAAAAAATTCAGAAGGTAATGTATTTGAACTGAAAAATTGAAAGAGCAAAATTTTCTGGGAACTTTGTAATAAATAACTTAAAAATATCGAAAGCCTTGGCAGTTAATGGTAGAATTTTCAGTAGCAACGCCAAGCTTATTGTATTTGACTGAAGGATTTCATAAACAACACATTGGGAGTTATATTTTTAGTCTTAATCGAATAGCTCAAATAATATTTTTTAATCAAAGTATAAAATGTATCGATTTTAATAAAAGAATATAAAACTTTTGAGCTGGAATTGAAAACAGGATGATCTAACCAATTGCAGGGAAAAGTAAAGTACTAAAAATTCCTCGGTAAAGAAAGTGAGGATTTGAGAATAAAAGTGAAGTGCTATAAAATGTGGGATTCGAAAACAGTCCAAATAAACTGTTGTCACTTTATGATGCTCATGAATAAAAATTTAATCGAATGGGACAAAACTACGGTGGATTTTCATAGCCAAAGTATTGAATTCAGTCCCACAAAAATATTCTCTAACATAAGAGATAAAAAACAAAGGCAAACACTCAGGAAGCAAAGAAAAAGCCTGTTTTCAACTCACGTTTACGTTGAGCTCAAAAATGCAAGTTAAAAAGAAACTCCTTTATCTTAAGAAGTTTCTTTCAAAAAATTATCACGTTTTTGACTTGATGGCTCGAGAGAAAAGATGGTCTGTCGATTGGATTCATGTGCTTTAAACAACATTGCGTGTGTTTTTACGAAAATAGTATTTAAAAGTTTTTCTGTTAAATCTCTTCAAATATTTCACTTTAAACTGTACTTAATATGCGATTGAGTCTTATATTCTAACGTATTTGTATCAAATTTTATACATTCCTTTGAATTTTAGGAGCGATGGTATTCCTTCAAAGATGTATCGTTTCAAAGTACTCTAAGTCTTTCTATATCATTTTCGCAAGAGCGTTTTTAATAGTTTTGTGAATTATTTAAAAAAAAATAATTATACATATTTCAAACAATGTAGTTGAAGAGTCTGAGCAAACCGTATATTCAGTTCAAAGTTAAGTACTTATAACGTAATTTATAAAATGACAAATTTATTTTTATATTTGAAATGTATTTTTTACGATTTTATTTATCAAGATAATCACCATTTCAAACATTTGAAGAATTTCAATGAATTAATTTGCATTTTTTCTTAATTTAATGTTTTCATTTTTCTTTCAATTTTATTCTTTTGCGTTAATTTATCTTGAAAACTAAATTGGCTTTTTCAGTAAGATCATAAATACAAAAATAAGAAATTCGTGGGAATTGATATATGTCTTATTAATTTCCCTAAAAATTCTTTAAAAACCATTTTCTCTAAAGTAATTAACATTCGACAAAAGTTTGAAGAATTATTAATGAATGAACTCATATATATATATATATATCATACACACACATGCATAAGAATTAGAATTGTTACGAACTTTATTTTTCCTATTTTGATTTGTTAGCAAATTTATCCAGAAAATTAAAATATTTTTTTTTCAATAAGAACTTAAATGAGAAAGTAAACACATTTTGGAAATTCAAAAATAAGTTGATAAGAAATTTTTAAAATTTTTTTAATATATATATATATATATATATATATATATATATATATATATATATATATATATATATATATATATATATATTTATATTAAAAATTTTTTGAAAGTGCAGAAAAAAATTTCAAAATATAGTCACCAGACTATCCGGATCCAAGTCGGTTGAAAACATTTAATTTGAATCTAACAAGATATCTAAGAGGGTTGTTAGTAAAATAAGGTTCCCAATGAATTTTCACAAGGAAAAACATATTTATTGGAATTAAATAATACATTGTTGGAAAGCTTATAATTACTTTCCAATATTTTCTGACATAATTGCCGCCGACATCAATGCATTTTTGCATACGGTGTACCATTTTCTTTATGCCTGAATCGTAGAACTCCTCCACCGCGAAGATAAAACCTCTTCTTTTAGTTTCTCTCCTGTTTTGAAATGCGTCCCACCCAAGTGTTTCTTCAATTAGGGGAAGAGATGGTCACTTGGGACTAAGTCGGGGCTGTAGGGAGGTGTGTTGTTCGTCATGCACGTCTGTCATCGAATTCTTTGCACACTTTTTCCCGTTGATTTCACATAGTTGGAAATTAATGTCCACCGGTACAGTGGTTTTTGCACATAAAAGAATCACAGAGCGTAATTCGCACTGGCGGATGAGGGAAGTAGGAACTCCATCTCTAACTGCTGCCAAGTCAAAAATGAGCTTAGCAGGCAGCTCACAGGGGCGGGGACATGGAGAGAGGAGGCTAAACTATACGCCTGTGCCGCTAAATCTCAAGTAACAGCGTTCCTCTTGTTTGAAGCTCCTTGAGAACCTTATTTTAAAGACAACACTCATATTTACATGTGATCACAATGGTCACGATTGTTTAGTGGGCATGGTCTCGATTTCGCGACGGGTTCGTCGAATCGTGTGCTTGCGCCTTAATACCACTAAAGACCTCCCGTACAGCGGAGCTAATGCATGTTAAATATATTGGGGTTCCAAATCCACAGATGTCCTGGTGTAGAAGTTTGGAGACGTAAGTGCCAGCTGAGGAACTGGGGTTAAAAATTACGAGGGTCATCGCCAATAGTTCTAGTGTTGCTTCTCAATGCGAAGTTAATAAACAATCAATTAATATCATATGATATCTTCACACTAATAGCTTTGGTAACAATAACAATTTCTGTGTTAACACTAACTATCTTATTAAATTCTTCTTTGTTTATTAATGCTTCAGTACCAATTTTTTCGCAACACTTTACTATTTCTCATCCAATTTACATAAATCACAGATCATTCTCTAAAAGAGGTTCTCAAACCAAATAACTTTAATGAAAATCTCCAAGAATTTATTGAAGAGAAATACGCGGAAGAACTCCATTGCAGATGTATCCTAAGTGCATTTTTATTTATATTATGATAGCAAATGAATTATTTTCAGTTTCATGTCCATCGATCGCTAAAAGAGAACCACAAACACTCCGAAAGAGCAATAATATCACAAAATAGCGATTGTGAACGGTACGAGTCTGTTGAAATCTTTGCTTTTGAAGTTTTTTTTATGGTTTAGATCGTAAAATAATATTTTCTGGCAAAACAGATATCAGAGAATAAAGACGAATTCGAGAATGTGTGAGATAAATGAAGTAAAATCTTTGTAATTTATTGCGGCAAAAATATTTTTTTTCATTCTTATTTAAAAAGTCATGCCCTTTATTTGTACGTAATCTGAACCACTTGCAATATTGGTAGTATTGCTTGTTTTTGGCAGAGTTAAATCTGAACTCCACATTAAAAAGCAAGTGTTAAACATGTAAGTTAACGAAAAAATTATTATATATGTGCATAAAAAAGTAGAAATGTAATACACTCGTGGGTCGAATGTTTATAGTCGCTCTTGATTAACAATTTAAGGTAATATTGGAAACTATTTATTTGGATACAGAAATGAATGAGACAGCGTGTCTCATCAATAATTTGAGAGCGCATAGGATCATGGTAAATATATAAAGGTTTTGATTAATTTCTTGAGCTCGAAAAGCTTTTTTTTTATTGGATCCTTTAATATTTTATTCTCTTGACCACTACAGCGGGATAATGATTGTATGGACTAATGGGATGCCTGCTAGAGAAGCAAATACAATTTGTAAATAGTTCTATGTATTTAATTAATAAGTAAGAGTAAAAATAAATATAAATAGAACAAAACCGCTCTCTCACTATAATTGATTTTTGAATTACTGCTTATTACAGGAGACTCAATACCAAAACAAAGATTCGATTCTTAGGTTAATTGTATTCTTTAAATTAAAATTCTTTTCCGATTTATATTGTATGTATGAGAAATAATTAAAGTTGAAGGAAATGAAATTTCATGTATGAGAACTAGAAATTGAAAGAAATGAATTCTTTCACAACTTTCTGAAAACTAATTTTATTTGATTTCAATTATAACTGTAGTGTTTTACCATTCTTTTTAGAGAATGTAGCTTTCATAATAAGCAATTTATTGTTGATATCTCGTATGCACATACAACTTACAATTTGAATTAGGGAGAGTTTGTACTATACATTTCCTAATTTATGTTCTTTTTCATGTATAGTTTATACTATGAAAAATGCTATGGATTATTCTGAAAGCACAACTATATCCGAAAACATATAGCTACTATTTTAAGCTTATTTTTCTGAATACATATAAATGCATTTAAATTATTATTCATTTCAAAAATACGTTCCAATCATTTCCATTTTTCTGCATGCCATATATACAAAATTGAATAAAATTATCGATCAAATTAAAAAAAAAAAAAAAAAAAAAAAAAAGAAAATTAAACAGTTTATTTTTAAAAAAATTCTTTTCAGGATGTATTGGGAATTTTGCTGAATATTAATATACATATCAACATTTAACTTGTTTCGCCAGTGTTAATTAAGCCATTGTAAAATGAATCCCTAAAATTTCTTAAAATATCCTTAAAATATTACGAAAAAAAGATACTTTTATATTAAAATATTAATAAATACAAAATTAAATGGGTTTTGAAGTTTCAATTTTTTTAAAAAAATTTAATGATTTAAAGTTTATCAAAAATATAACTAAATTTTTATCTCAAATTAATTTCTTATAGATCTTTTCAGAGGGTACTAAGTCGCCTTAAATATTATATTAATTCATATCTGCTGTCGTTAAACAAGTTTTCTCAAACAGCAAATAAAAGTCTATCAGAAATTAAAAACTTATAATCTAAATTTCTAAACATGGAATTTCAATTCTGTAAATTACATTTAATTATACTATTTTTTAAATATCCTACCACGCAAGACAATTTGAAATAATTTCCACGTACTAAATTATTGTTAATTGTGTAAGCAACTCACAAGATTAAATTAAGAAAACGATTCTTAAAGTTATCTCTTTAAAAGACCTTCTTTTAAAGGTTGGAAAGTAACTATTCTTTTTTGAAATAAATGTAATTATTACGATTTACTGAAACAGAAAGAATCTTAACCAAATTACTCTTCTGCTTCTCTCAAATTACTTTTCTGCCATCTTATCCCAAAGGAATACAAAATTACCAGAAAGTTTCATTGAATGAAGTATTTTTCACTTCTCATCTCATGTACTGTGTCATATTAAAATTCGGACCCTAAACTTGGCATTGTTCTTCTTTTGTTTCAAACCTTCAATGAGGATTTGAAAAAAAGTAATTTATCCGTAGAAGAACTGTCCGCTTCAGAGTCAAAGGCATTCGTGTAAGCTTCAAATGTTTTTTAAATCAAATCAAGTAAAAAGTTGGAGCTATAGAAATAATTAAATCAGAGAAAATTAAATTGCTGTGATGTGAAAGACAAACAAATGCGTGAATTTACAGTAGACTGAATACTTTCATTTCATTTACTAAATAAGAGACAATGAACATTTTATAATCAAATAACCAAATTCTTTAAGATTTCTGAAAATAAAATAATTCAATGGATATTAGTTAGTGAAATATATTTTTTCTTAATGATATCGATAACCGTAACGAATTACACAGAAAAATATCTTTCTCTAATTTTTATGTTATATATTATACTTCTAACCATCTTAAGTCTGAATAAAAAAATATGTGGATATTCTGAATAGCTTCCGACCTGACAAATATTCAAGACAGTTTTTCTTTAAATTTATTTTTATTTTCCTACATTTCTCTCTTTTATTTTCATACATTTCCCATTTCTTTAACCCATCCAAATAGTATTCGGCGTCTTTCTCTACAAAATAGTTGCTTACGAAGGTGATGGCCTCTTCATTTGATGGAAATCTCTGTCCTCCGAGCTCAATTTTTAGAATAGGGAACAAAAAGAAGTCGTTTGAGGCTAGATCTGGTGAGAAAGGAGGGTGGTCAAGCAGTTCAAACAGCAATTCGTGGATTTTCCACCTTGGTTACCGCTGAGGTATGAGATGGCGCATTGGCTTGACGAAACAGAATTTGATTCTACAAATGTGGCCGTCTTTCGGCCGTCTTCGGCAAACTAGTCAAATAATGATACGTAGTATGTTCCTGTAATAGTTTCCATGTTTGACGACAATCGATTACGTTTATTCCATGATTATCCCATAAAAACAGACGCCATCACTTTCCCAGCCGAAAATGTTTTTTTGAAGACGATTTCCCCTGCACAGTCGACTGTTTCGATTGCATTTTTGCTTCGGGTGTATACTGATGTACCTAAATTTCCTCTACAATAATTAATCGGCACCCAAAATCTTATTTATTGCGCCTAAACTGCGCCAACAGATTATTGAAAATGTTCATTCAAATACTCTTTTGGTTTAATTTGGGCAATCGCAGCATACAACACGCGGAAGAACTTTCTGATGCCTAAATTCTTTATTCGATATGTAACTAAAACTTTCTATGGGCATTCATAACCTCTGCTTTATATCTCTCACTTTCATTCAATGGTCGTCTAGCACCATTTGGTAAACTTAGGGATGTTACCGTCAGTGGCTGCAGTTTTTGGATGTACCGAACATCCATCGTTGCCCAAGCTGCCACATTTAAATTCAGGTGCCTAAACTTTCAAGTGGTAACTAATGGTGCAAAGTTTCCGTACACAACATCTAACTTCTCTTTGATTTGCGAAGGCTTATTGCCTTTCAAAAACAAATAACTAATGACAGCTCGGTATTCGATTTTTTCCATTTTCTCAAAAACACGAACATCGACTCGCTCAAACGACAACTACGCTTTCAAAATGGCTGAAATTTTAATGAGTACCTGTCAAGAGATGAGCCACAACATTCCATAGCTTTTATGGACGAGTATTGCTATATTCAGGGTGATAAGAAAGGTCTGAAATGTTTCAGAACACCCTTGCATTGTAATAAATGCATCTCAATAAAACCTCCCTTGGTTATTTTGAATACCAATTTGTATGGGTCCCAGAAATTAAATATTAAAATGGTAAATAAAGGAACATTAATCCTGCTTACAATCAAGATTGTTACTAAGAAAGTGGCTTTTAAAAAGTAAAATTAAAATAACAGAGATGTCAGGAAGAATATCATTTGCCAGCATTGAATTATGTCAGCATTATACTCCCAGTTGAGGATGTAAGACACTTAAATCGTAGAAAATATTTAATTAATAAAACTGTGAGCTGAATGAGTAAATATATAGTAAAAAATGGAGATAATTTTGTCTGAAGGAAGGTTTATATGATAAAAGATATCGTAAAAAAAATATTCTTTTTATTTTTAAAAAATAACCGAGGTTACTGAAAAAAATTATTCTGAATATTAACTGAACCTTATGTACTTAATGTTTCAAATTACACTATTAATGTGTGTTGATTTCTGTTTTGTCTTGAAGTCGTAGATTAAAATAATTCGTTGTATGGAGAATATAGAGACTCGCTGTATGTCATTAAGTTTCTTTATTTAGATGCTTACATGCCCCCGCAAAAATCCACGAAGAAATGATGGATGTTATTAAAAAAATAGTCTGTTATATGATGCTGATGTGAATTAAAAAAGGATTTTTCAAACTGATTAAATGTCTCTCATAGACTGTCCAAGAAGTGCAAGACTTCAATCAAGGATGATGCTGACACAGTGGAGAATTTTATTCTATTAAACCAAAGAGCAATAATCGAAACGACCATGAATAAGACTGATGTTAGTAATGACAGGGCGTAAAATTATTTTCAAAGACCTTCTCAGGTAAAAGGTATCAGCACACAGGATTTCATAATTATTGACTCCTTTACAGAAGCAAACAGGGCGCGGCTAGTCAAAGGGAGTTGAATCTCGCGGCTCTCTTTAACAATGACGACAGAAGTTAAAAGGATTTAATAATTAGTCCGCATGAGAGTCCTCTCTAGCCCCTGTAAAAAGTGACTGGACAAATATTCTCCGGACCGACAGATCAAGGTATTAATACAATCCTGTCGCTCTAGGTCAACCGATTTTCTCCCCGAGGTGGCGGGTAAAACATTGCTTCAGCCGAAGTAATGATCGAAGATGGGATAAACTATACTGCTGTTTGTAGAAAATGCAACACCATGAAAGAATCATCAGAATCAAATGAAATTTAATGCAGAAACGACTTGTACTGATACAAATAAATGATGAAATTTTCAAAACAAAAGAAACAAATTAAGCGTCCGAAATCAGTATTTGGTGCAGCCACCATGCGCTGCAATAAGTGCTGCTATACGACGTGGCATGGAGTCAAACAGATGTTGAATATCTGCTTGAGGAAGAGAATTCCATATCGCTTGTATGCGCAACCAAAGTTCGTCTTTGGAAACTGCAGGACGCGGATCACGAGCGAGACGCCGACCAACCATATCCCACACGTGCTCAATAGGCGACATATCCGGTGAATAAGCAGGCCAAGGAAGAAGTTGCATGCGTTGTGCTGAACAGAAGTCTCGAACAGTCCGCGCAACATGTGGGCGTGCATTATCCTGCTGAAAGATAGCTCCAGGGATGCCTTGAAGGAAAGGAACGACTTCGGGCTGTAGCACTTCACGGACGTACCTGTTGCTATTGAGATTACCCTCAATTCGTATCAAATTGGATCGTCCATGATACGAAATCGCACCCCAGACCATAACTCCGGGTGTTCGACCACTATGTCGTTCAATAATACACTCAGGAAGGCAGCGTTGACCGGCATAACGTCTAACACGAACACGGCCATCATGGGTCCACAAATTGAAGCGTGATTCATCTGAAAAGACAACTTGGTGCCAATCAGCTCGCCTGTCTCTGTGCTCAAGAGCCCACTGCCGACGCAGCCGTCGATGATTCGCCGTGAGGGGAATCCTGTATAAAGGCACCCTTGCACGCAATCCACGGCGCAGCAGACGACGACGAATTGACGAAGCCGACAATTGTACACCTGTAGCAGTAGACCAACGTGCTGCCAGCTGCCTGGAGGAAGCTGTGCGATCATTCACCGCCATGCGGAGCAGGTGTCGATCATCGCGCTCTGACGTCACCTTCTGTCGACCAGTGCCTGTTTTTCGAGTTGTTCCGTGCTCGTCGGTCTACTGCTTCCAAACTCGCATCACTGTGGAACTGTTCCGCTGCATACGAGCTGCTATTGCGCGATAGGAAAATCCTCCTTCTCGAAGGCCGATTATCCTCCCTCGTTCAAACTCCGTAAGTTGCTTGAATTTCTTATTCTTCCGTCGTGGAGGCATACTCAGGTCTCACTAAACGTTTGCCACTAACAAATAATCATAGACTTTTTTCAACGTCCCGCTACAGCACTTTATTTATACGCTTTCAGCATCAATTCAGAGGGCGCTGCGCGCGCCGCGCACCCGCGATGGCTCTGAAACTTTATTAATTTGCATAATATCCTATAATTGACATTTGCTGCGAATTTCATTTGATTCTGATGATTCCTTCATGGTGTTGCATTTTCTACAAACAGCAGTTTAGATGGTAGAACAGCTTAGAATTGTTGGTTGCATGTACCCTAACGCCATTTTTTGCCTCTGTGTAACTAAAACAGGTAATCGTTCATAATTCATAACTAGTGATTTACAGATACGTTGCACGCGTCCAATACACCCTCCATTTCTACTAGATATAGCAGATCACGTCAAATGGAAGCTGTTTAAAAACTAAACACAATACAATTTGGAGGGCATATTTATTAGTTTCAGTAAATGATGGAGAAAAACAGCCATTTCTCAGATAATGTTCTTCTAAATAATGTCAGTAATGTTCCTTTTCGTATAATCTCAATCACACTGGAGGGGTAAAATGAGGTGGTGCGTTTTTTCCTTAATAATTATCCAGAGGAGGAATTCTTTTTGTCCTCGTTGATAAAATTACTGCAAAAAGTGACCGGACAAATTTTCTGGTAGACCGAGGGTTTAAGCATCCATGTTCTCTCAGTCAACCAATCTCCCCCCTTCGACCAGGAGAGAAAAACATAGCTCCCACCAAAAATATTTTAGAGTATGAGGAAGAGGCATTTTAAACTACATGGTAACTTGAATGAATCTTGGATCTATCAATATAATTCAGAGATCAAGGAAAAGAGCTAGTAGTGAAAGCACATCGACTCACTTTCTCCAAGAATGGTAAAGTGCGGAAGTCTGCAGAGAAGGTCCTGTTATCTATTTTTGGAGTATCATAGAATCATTTTAATATACTATCTGGAGAAGGTGCGCACTGTCACTATGCCTGTTACTGCACATTTTTGAACAAATTGCGTAATACATTGATCAAGAAACGTCGGAGTACTCTGATTAAAGATTACTGTCTTCTTGAACATAATCTACCTGCTCATTCAACTCGAAATGCTGTTGAGGATTCAAAGCGATGTGGCGTCACAATTTTGTCCCATTCACTTATTCTCCTGATCTCGCCCCCTTCTCTCACCCTCTCCTGATTCTCTTCTCGCAGCTACATTTTCATATTCCCAGTAATCAAAAGCTGTTGCGGGGTTCGAGATTTAACAAAACAAATGACGCCATTAAAGGAGTGTAACAGTGGTTACCAGCGCACTCTGCTCGATTCTATAATGACGGCTTTTAAGAGGTCAAGAAACTCAAGAAGAAATGTTTAATAGTGGATGGTGACTTTGTGGAGAAATTAACGATAACAAATAAAAATCAAGTTTCTATTTCGATTATTTCTAGCAATAATTAAAAATTAACGACAATCCAACTGAAAATATCAGTTTTACATTCGTTTATAATTTAGAAAAGCATCACATTGAATTTTTAAAAGGCATTTACATTTAACACAGTATGGAATTTAACCATATTAACATTTCTACAGAACGAAAGGAAAATCTCAAGTGCAAGTACTACTGGGAGGTATAAATTCAGTTGACTTCTAAAAGAGGGGATTCATTCAGAAATAAAAAGTATTTTCTGCCGATGAGAGTGAGGAAGTTGTGATGACCTGAATTCGAAAAGGAGTAACACGTTTTATGCACTGAAAGAGATAAAAGAAATAGATGAAAGAAAAAAAGAAAGATCAATACATAAAAGAAAAACACAATCGAGAAGGAAAAGTTTTTCTCGCAGAATCACAGAGACAGATTTTATTGTTCGAAGTATTTTAGGGAGGGAAGTAGCAGGGAATGTTTGGTGGTGTAGAAGAGAACTTTTGAATAGATTCGGTCATATCTTTCAACACAGGACATTAGTTCTCTAACTTGAACATTGACACTTCAGTTAACGTTAAATTCCTTGGAACAATGACAATCCAAATAGATACTACTATATTTGGAAACGTTTACTTACAGACTACTATATAAGTGTTTAATCAATCTAAAACATTAGCATGTAATAGTATTTTCATAAGGTTTTATTGATGTTAATTATAACAAATCATGCTAACTATATTTATTATCTTTGTTTTAATTCTTTTAATGACGAATGTTAAGAACATTTGTTGTAAAATTTGTTCTGCATTACAGAATACCGTTTAGTTGTACTATCAGTTTTGGAGTTCATTGTATTTGATTGAATAAAATCGTAATTTTTAATTGATAAGATATAGCTTGTCGGGTCTCTGTCAGGCGTTTCCTCTCAATGAATCCATGGGGACTTATATGTGATGTTGTTTGAATTGAGAAATCTTTCCCAACGAATGAAACGTGACTTCTATAGATTGGAATATAATTATTTAGGTGATGCATTTATAAACAACGAAGAATTCAATACAAGGATTGGTGGTATAGATAGTGTTCTGAAGTTATCAACGAATAATTTTTTATTTAAAGTTCCACTTAGGACTCGAATCTGATTTGTTCATGAATATTAAGCTTTACATTCAGTCGTGTGTAGGTAATAAATCCACTGACTCGATTAAATATATATCTTGAGTCGGGATTACTTTGATAGCCTACGAGTTATACATTCAAGTAGAGTTATTGTCTGATTTGAATTCATTAAGGTCTGTGTTGAGTGATAATAATGGAATTGATAATAATAGACTTAACATAGTGATAAAAATGAAAGGAGAAGGAAGTAATATTAGACATTAAGATAGGTTTGTGTTAGCTCATGAAATATATTAAAAACTACATGAAATCACAGGAATTAAACCTTCAAGGTTATGCACAGCCCAAAATCCACCAAAGCGTGATCCAACGTGAAATTTCGTAAAGCTTTAAACTCGCTAGAAAGGGACCAAACGTATTTTCTCTCCTTCATGCGAGACTTTGGAGCTAATTTTGAACGGAATGTGCCAAATCCCCCCCCCCCCCTTTAAAGTCTTAACATCTTGATAGATAATTGGGGAGGCTTGCCGCGACCCGATGGACGTTCACAGGAAATTTTATATCTCATCAGGGAAACACGCTCCTTCACGCAAAATACTCACAAGGCCACGCAACCGCTGTGAACAAATAATCACCCAGTTTCCACTTACAGACAAAGACACCAACTCAGTAATAAAAATGTCTTCACCACGGGGTTGTTGTTGCATCTTCTCGTCTTATGGAGGGAGGAATTCAAGAATTTTGTTTTTTTGAAAATATTTGTAAAGGAAAGAGAACTTTTTCGCAACCGGTAGCTGTGTTTAAATAAATCATTTTAGGAATAATTTTACATAAAAAGTGGAACGCTTGGAGGATTACATAGAACTCATCTGTAAGCCATCCTAAGAATTCTCATAAAACCCTAAAGAGATTATCTATAAAATAATTTAATAACTTACTAGAAAACAACTTACTCGTAAAGGTTAAGACACTTAAAAGTCAAAGTGAAACAAGTATTTTGTACATGAACACAAATTAACATAATACGTACCAAAAAAATCATGCTTCCACATTATTTAATATTCTTAAAATATAAATCCTTTTCTTTGTTCCAATGGTTGCAGTCAAATGGCAGTGATAAGAGGAGAAACAACAACAAATAATTCAAACATGTGTTTTTCTTGTTTAACAGCTGCCATATAAAGTTAAGAACACCACTGAAATTTTTCAGGGCTGTAAAATATGCAGTTTGAGTTTTTATGGGCAGTAAAAGAACTGTATATTGTAAACTGCACAGATGACACTTCTGTACAGAGAAAATGATATCGATCTCTAAAAGCTTTTAGTAATCGTTTGGTAAAATAGAAACATAATATAAACTTTTACAAATTTTTAACTTGTATGTTATGTCCTCTTGTCTTAAAAGTAGCTATTTGAAATTTTATAATCAGCAATGTTCGAATATGGGAAGACATAAATTGTTGATTATGGTATACTTACGGTTTTAGAATTTTTTGCTTTTTATAATTTAACAATTGCAGAGTTCAAATATATGAGGCAAACTTTGAAATATTTTAATTCTGCGCTTCAAAATGTTGTCAGAAGATTTTTCTGCTGAAATCATTGACCATCAATTAATTGAAAATTATTTTAGCTACGAAACTGAATGTTTAAATAATTTTTTAATAAAATATATCCTGACTCTATAATATTAAATAATTGTTATATTCTTGATTTCAAGAAGTTTCACATGAAAAGATTACAGTGAAGTGTTTTAATTTAAAGTTAAATTATTTCATCCAATAGTATTAAATATTTACGAAGGAGATTTACGCCTCATTTCCCGGAATAAAACTAAACCTAGTCGATAAACTTCCTTTTCATATAGCAAATTGTTCAAATATTAATGTCCTTTTCTGATTTTATTCAATCGAGAGCTATATCTGTAATAACTACTCAATTTGGGTTTAACCTATCAATTTTTCCTATAGAATATATTCCATACTATGTTTTTTCCCCTCACTTACAAACTAAATTTCCAATTTCTACACTAAGATTAAAAATTCTGTGCTTATCGAATGTTGCTATGGCTTAAAGGAGCAATGTACTTGTATGTTAATACAAGATTTGATTGAAAAGTAATTCGACCATGGCTATAATTATTTTATTTGTTATCCGATTTGCGCAAATCTTGAAGCACCTGAAAACTACATGTTTTTCTATATGTAATGCACTGTTAACTTTTCGACATTATTCCAATTCCTTTCCACAGATTTGACCGTCTCATCAAACCTATCAAAAAATAATTGATGTGGTCGTCGTCGATGCGAGGCATGAATAGCAATTTTGATCTCGGCTTCAGAATGAAAGGGATGCCCTTTAAATTGCTGTTTTATCTCCGGGAAGAGATGAAAGTCTCAAGGTGTAATGACTTTGATATACGGCGAGTACAGTTTAGACTCCTTAAACAGCACGTGTTGCCTCTCTCGTTATGATTCGCGACTCGCATGCGGTCGTTGTTTTACTGCAGAATAAGATCCAGATCCTTCCAGACGTGGTGCAATGGTGTTTGGAGCTTCTTTAATGCTTCCACATGAGCGTTGCAAATTTATCATGGATTTCTTTTTCAAGAAAAAATGAACATATAAATTCTTGAAAATGTCATAAATGAGTCGTAAAGACTTTTCCCGCAGAATGGACCTCTTTGGAACGTGACGAAGAGCTATCGAGGTACTCTAATGATTGATGCTTTTTCTGAAGGTCATACAGATGCTCACATAATTCATTCCCCGTGGGAATGCGCTGGAGAAAAACCTCACACTCATGCCTGGATAACAGATCCTGGTAAATTTGTTTCCTTTGCTCCGTGCTCTTGCTTCAGCATTCTTCGGTACCCAATTCTCATTCACCTTGGGATACCTCATCACATTGGGTACGATAAATTGTTGTTCTAGTTTATCACTTAGGAGAAATCTGACCTCTTTCATGGAATTTTTTATGCGGAAAAAAATTGACATTGCCACTTCAAAACCATTTAGTTGGATGGCTGGTTTCCTGTCGGTTGGATGGCTGAAATTACTATTTCATCTGTTCATCAGGTTCATACTAACTAGGAGAAGAAATGTCGCTTTCGTTCTGTATATTTGCGATTGGGATTTTTATAAGATCGAGTCTTGGCCTCAAACCTCATAGGAAACAGAAGTTTCGTTTGACTCTTCCCACGAGTTCAGCTGCATTAATGAGGATCTTTGTCTGAGTGCAAAGGGCGCCACGTTTATTTAAGTGTAATTGCCGCATTTCTATTAACTTTCAAAAAATTTAAAAGGAAACAAATTTGTGCTATTTTTACAGTCAATGAACGTGTTGAATAAAATTCGCATAAATAACCCGTGAGACTATTTTTGCGACATTAGAATACATTTAAGACGTGATGGAATTTCTTAATTTGAATGGGAAATACCATTACAAGAGTCACCTTCATTAGAATAGGGAAGCTATGCAAAGAAGTTCTTCATGTTACTTGTTCAAATTGTTTTCAATTGTACTTGCATGTACGTGCCTTTAACATGGATTTCGTTTTCAAAATCATTGAATTTTTTTCATATTTAGTATTTTACCTATGATAAACGGAATTCTTAAAGTAGCTATGGATAGCTTAAAATGTTCTTTTTGGTCTCTTTTACTAGAAATTACACGAACACTTTCTTAATGCTTTGGTGCTTCTTTCTTTTATTTTTTGTTTTTGAAAACTTTTCCGTGCAAAATGTTTGAAATCAATTGCAAAATAAAACTCATTTCTATACAAAGAAAGTCTGAGTAATTTTTTAAGATAAATTTCTTACTTATATGCTTAACGACTTCAATATTTATGTGTTATATAAATATTAAACATCCATCTCCGGAAAATTTTGTAAAAGTAAATACGACGGTTTATTCCTTTGAATATATAAACGATATTTACTTAATTAGTAAATAATTTAACTTAGAGTATTTATATGGCGATAAAACTTTGAAGAGACTTAAAAATATCTCGATCTTTGCTTTTTGCTCACTGCTCGAAAAAATTAAACTTTTAGAAAATTAAAAGATTATTTTAATGTTTCATAAAAGTTTTTCTTAAGTTCATATAGATTTCTATCTATAGGGAGAAGAGATCAAATTTTTCTGAAAAGAACGAAATTTAATTAATGTACCCTAATTTGATTTTATATAATTGATGGTGAAATTTTCTCTGAGGACTGATATAAGTGGTTAGATATTTTGCCAATTCATATTCTTAGGATTACTTCTCTTTATGTGATGTCAATACTAAACAAAACAAAAATTACATTTAGGATAAGAATCTAAGTCATGCACTTGTAGAAAGACGTATAAATGAAACCTCAGCCTTAAAAAAAGATATTATTCGAAATAGTTTGAACAATTGTCTAATTTCTTTTTCGATAACCAACCGAAATGTTATTAATTTGTTCCATAGTTGTTCGAATGTTTTTTTAACTTCTGATGCCGCAGTAATTCAATGGTTAGTGAGATGAGTTTAACGAAAATTATTGTTCTGGTTAAAATCTTAATTTTACTAAAGAAATTCGTGTCGAATAATGAAAGAGAGAGAGTGATGGTGAAGTTTTATGGCGCAAGAGCCAAATACGGCTACGCTGGCCAAACATGATGAAACTGTGATCCAGATGCTTGAAATATATAAAATCAATAAAAATTAGTTGGCAAGAAAAAGGGTCTAAAATAGAGATAAATCTCTTAGGTATTCCGGGGACGCGTCAACCATGTTTACCTATGGGGAAAAAAGATCACTTGGATGTCTCGGGGTTCTGATTCTCGAGCCTACCTAAAGAAGGCGTCCAATACTGGAAGTCTCAAGCTTAATCAAATTGAATCTGAAAGTTCTGACATGATCCGATGATAAAGTTATAACAGTGAATTTGGGTACTCTCCACGATTCTTAACCGATGAATCAAAATTACGTTGTTCATTGACATTGCTGTTAAAAAAGTATAACACTTTTCTTGATCTATACAGCTTACCCACAAATGGAATTCGGAATTCTTTTGGTTTGGTGAAGGATTTATACAGAATAAAGAATGATACATAAAGAACATAATGGGTACAAATAGATGAGTTACAGATTCCCAGTAATTCGTCCTAGTAATTCACGAAATGAATACTTGTCACGAATGTACGAATTTGCATCTTTCGGAGCCTTTTTTGAGTAAGCAAAGAGCATGGTAGTCGCAAGCTGAAAAGTGAGGGCTATATGAAGGATGTATGATGACTTTTCAACTAATTCGCTGTAACAAATCTTTGCTCACAGTTGATACATCAGGACGGGAATTGTTTTGTAAGAGAATAATCCATTTGGACAGCATTCTTTATCAAAAACCTTTTATTGCGGTTTTTTTTTAGTTTGCTTAACTGGTTGCATTAATATTCACAGAGAAGTATTTGAACAGTTCCGATGTTGATGGACGATGTTGCCACTATCTCGCGCTTTGCGATTAACTAATTTTGTTTCACCATATTGTCCATTGCACTAATTGTTTCTCAGATGATAACCAAGGGCGCATGGCCTGGTTAAGGCCTATACCTTTGAAATATTGTTGTGCGTGAGACTTCGTTTCAAGCACATTTCGTAAATAATGATAAATCTCGATTGGAATCTCATTTTTCACCGTCACCAATTGCACGACTGCACGTTAACTAATTTCGGGGTCATTCATGATCCAGTTTGAAGGCATCCATCTTGTTTCCATTCACATCTTGCTTGCTTGCATCCATTTTGCTTCCATTTGACTAGTTCCTACAATATCACACGTTTCTTAGCTTCTCATAGCCCTTGTTTGGCATATGCCAGCGTCCTGCCTTTGAAAGGGATGGAGCACAGGCAATAATCCAACTTTCATTTGGGTGACCCTTATCATGAAATCACTCGGATTCGACTTAAAAGTACACAACTTCATAAAATGTAAACATTATAAATATATTTGAAGCCTATCAAAAACAAAAACTATAAAAGTGGATCATATATAAATGAAATTTTTTATGAGGTTTTCCCTACAAATATACAAATATACTGCTTAACAATATTACACTCGTTTTTCTTCTATATTTCCCTTCAAGATTGTGGAAGATTTTAATTTCGGAATGTTAACTAAATAAAGTCAATAGCGCATATAATCTTCATTCGATGAAAAAATTTCTCCTCTTCATGTGTTTTGTGGATTATAAGTTAATGGTAAACTGAAAATGCTAAGTCCCCTATAGGGTGGATGATAGACGGTATACCAAAGAAGTTTTTTTTTTGTAATTTCTTTATGCTACACCAGATATGTGGTGTCTTTTTAACCTGAAGAAGGCATTCATAGCGGATTCTATTCAAATATCTTTGAAGTATTTCAACTTTCATCTTAAGTTCACATTAAATGTACGTCGGTCGTGAAGTTTTCAATGTTCAAAATATCTTGTTACAGCAAGCACCTTTTAATCTGAAACTTTCAGGACAATAAAATTATCAAATTAGCGATTTTGCCAAAGTATCAGGCGTCACTATAGTTATGACGGGGATACCAAAAGTTAATCTCTTTAGATAAAAATTTAAACGAATTAAAATATGTATTTAATGTATTACGTACATTCTGAGTCTGTGTAAACTATATAAATATCCGACAAAGTATTTTGGTATGCTTGCAATTACAAAATTAAATACAAATATTGAACATTAAAATAATTGAACATTCTTGTATCGATAAAAACACAGCACAAAGTAAAAATTAATATAATTCAATGATAGGTAAAACAAATTGTGTCGAGCTATTCTAGTCACATGATTACGCATATATTTTATTATCATTTAAAGAACACTTGTAGATTTTTGAGAGTATTTTACAACACAATACACTACGTGTACTGAAATGTTATACTGTAATATTTTACTATTGTGATATTAACACTGTGACATTGGGCTATTCGAGGTTTCTCTTCACTAACCTTGGGGACTCTTAATTGAAATTGATTGCTTTCGCTAAACAACCTTTGTCCAAACAAAAATGAAACGTGATACGTAAAGTTATTATGTAAAGCAGTTAGAAATGAAGTGAAGTGGCTGAGTTAGGAAATATATAAACTCCGACTGAAAGAGAGGCTCAAGGAGTAGAGAGGTTGAAAGAGAGAGGCTGTAGGAGAAGGGAAGCTGAAGTGATAGATAAGAGGAAGGAGGAAATAGAGATTGAAATAGAGGGTTCAAGTAAAGATTGTTGCTAGAAGTATATTGCCTACTGTTTTCAACAGTTGATCCAGAGTCTGAGTTGCAGTCGAGGAAGGATTAGTGGTAAGAGTCTGTTAGATTACTATTGGTGGGGTGAACTAAGGTATTAGAAAGCTTACCCTGGAGAGTATAGGGAGTTGTTGTCATAGTAAAAATATGTTAATAAATTGCTTAAAGATTGTTTTAGTGTTCCTTTAATTATCTGTGTCGTAGTGTTTAATAATTGAATCTAGTGATGGCACAAGATGACTCCCGGGTCGGGCGGGCGTCCCAGCACGACTGAAAAACTAAAAATCTGTGTATTCACACACGCACACACACACAATGGAAAACTGGCAGTTATGATAAACATTGGGAGAAAATACCAATATTCTTGTTTCGCGATCTGTAGGCCAAGGTAGCAAACTGTCGAATCTACACGAAAAAAAATCTTAAATTTTATAAGTCTCAATCAGTTCCGGAAAATAGAATATAGTGAATAACTAAAGTCGGATTAAAAATCCTCCTCTGATATTCTTAAAAACATTAACGAGAGTGTTTTCAGCAGATTGCCGTGTTTTTGCTTTAAGTGAAGTAGTTTCACTTTCCGTCTACCATTACAAAATCGATTGCTTTATGTAAGGGGACTAGCGATTAAACAAAAGAGCATTTGAAAAATAAAACAAGGATTAATAATTATTTAAATTTTAAACATCTTGACATGAATGCTATGAAAAAATGTATGAAAATCGTGTGTTATCATTAATAGTGATAACACACGATTAGTGTGCCAATATTTAAATAGGCAAACACTTTTAGTGAAGATATTTTTCAATTAACAATTGAAGTTTTCCTAAGTGATAGTTTGAATTAATTAATTGTTTGAATGAGTGTTAGTTTAAATCTAACCTCTGAAGTCGTAGTTACGTTAGCGTGTCCACTCGAAGAAAGTATTTTTTTTTTAAAAAAAAAGCATTTTTTATTCTGATTTTTCTTTAAGGAAGTTTAAATTCATCTGAAATATTTTCTCGGACAAACAAGGAATTCAGCTGTAATTGTATTTACAGTGCGAGTATTTACGCGTGGCTGGGAAAGAATCGCCTCAAAAACATCACCGACGAGTCGAGCGGCCATGGTCTAATTTTCTGTGATTATTTGGAGAAGCAAAGCATTATAAATGGCCTATACTACTTAGATACGATAGAGAAGAAAGTTAAGTCCCCTTTGAAGAGGAAACATTCGAGATGGCAATGGAAAATAACGCAGGAAAACATCGCTTCTCCAAAACAACGCTGGACTTCATTTGGCACAATTAACGTTGGAAATAATTTGAAAAATGGATTGTGAGCTTCTACCTCTTCTTCCCTACAATCCATTTGATCTTTCTCCTTTAGAATTGTACCAGTTTTTTCCCTATGAAAGTTTTACGTAGTTTCAAGCACAAAGTCAAAGAAGAGGTGAAGAAAAAGGAACAAAACTGGCTTTGTGAACAAGGTAAAGAATTCTTTGCTAGGGGGAATAAGAAGAATCGTAAAAGGAAGGAACCAGAATTGAGAAGTTGAAAGAGATTGTGGGAAAAAAAAATACAATATTGCATTAATTAATAAAAAACTTTGTTGTAAAGTTATTTGTCTATTTAAACATTAAATGGCTTTCCTATTTGCTACTTTGTACAAATATTATTTAAAACTTATAATATATTTTTGTGGACTTTTTACAAGTACATAGTAATTGCTTTAACTCTGAAAATTTCATATTATCATTTCAAAGTGATGAAAAAATATTTTACAAACGCACAATATCATACATAAGATTAAACAGAAACATTACCACTGTTTACAAACGGACCTTTTGGCTGGTAGAGTCATCTATATTATATGTTAGTAAAACGAACAATTTGCTATATTTGTAGGTGGCGTAACGAAAAGATTAAAAGCCTCAGGACTATGAAATTTAGTACAAATAATCCTTGAATACTGTTGGTATGCCCTACGAAACGATTTGTTCGAAATGTGCTCTTAGTTATCTGTTGATCAATTTGTTTCATTTTTAATATTCCTCTTTTTTTGAAAACTGACCCTGTTTTCTTTCAGAGAATAATTCTTAAATTTAGAGCTAACTTTTTATATTTTAGACCTCGTGTAGGATAGAAATTGCTTGGTGAAAACTAAATCTGTTTTCTTTCTGTTATAAGTTGATTTGGGGTACTTTTCCGTTAGTTGGATACCAGACATAATCCACCAAGCTTAAAAGCTGGCACAGTTATCCCCAAGCCTAAGTATTGACCTGAAAATAATATTTTATTCTGGTAGACTTTTGTTTTTATTACATTTTTATCACCAAACGGTAATAGCTATTGCTCGGCGATAACTGCGCCAAATTTTACGCTTGACGGTTATGCCTGGTACCTGAATAACTCAAAAGTACCTGATTTAGCTTTATTTGCCTGTGTCAATTACTTAAGCTGGAAAGCACCTTTTTAAGGACTTTAAAAAAGTATGTTGTTTTTTTTTTTCCCAACAATATGGAAGTTTTCCATTGCAGTTATTTTTAAATGTATGCTTGATTCTAGAAATTCATTTGTTTTTGTGGTAGAGACTAATTTGATAACACTCAAATTAAAAAATAGAATTTGTCCATTACTATAATTTCTGAAGACATTTTGCCTAAATTTTCTTCGGTGAAAGTCAAATGTATATTTGAAATCTTCCCTTGACTTAATAAATATATTTGGGCAAACAGAACTGAAGAGAAGTACACATTTATTTAGATGCAAAGAAAAAATCATGTATTTATTACCAAATTGGTTTCTTAAATAATTTTGTTCAAGAAGAAAAATAGTCATCTCTTTTGTTGACATGCGTAATATATTTTTTATTAAGTATTATTACCCATCAAAAATATTTTATGCTTGGATTGTTAGCAATTAAAATTAAATCCGCATGAAAAAATTAAATGTAACGTGTTCAATATCATTGAATTTTAATTTCTTTTAGGCTCCATTTTATGTTAACTAATTACAGTTTTATTTAAAAAAATTAATTGTTATTTTATAAATTAAATATTTAAAATTATTATACCTGAGGAAATCTGATATATGGACATTGGATTTAAATTTATTTTACTTCGGTATTTTATTTTTAAATCATTTTTAAATCCTAGGAGATTAATTTTCTCTTCTCTTAAAATTACAATTAAAAGTTGGTTCTCATTGGAAATTCTTTAATCTTCCCATCTGTATTGTTTCGTGCTTTATAATTCACTCGTGCGAAAACGGGTATACCAGGTAGTGCTGTAATACTGATGCTCAATTCAACAAATGCATTTTTGTAGTTGCTGGCGAATATTAATTCATATCCATCTTTCTTTATTTTTGTTCAAATGCCCATTTAAAGCCTCTTTCTTGGTATTAATTTGAAGATGCTAAAATTAATGATTAAAAAGTATTTAATGATAGTTTGGTTTTATATTATTAAGGAAATATTAATTTATTAAAGGCAATTAAAATTCATTAATTATTCGTGTATATACAGACAGACGGAATAAATCAAGCTCAGCTTAAAAATTTTAATCCATCGAAATTAATACCGGGCTTATTGATATAAGAAAGAAAAAACTGAGTATTAAAAACAAAATTTTTATCGCTGAAATAATATGAAGGAAAATTCTGTTTTGTATAATGCGTATTTTGCCTGTATTTGTCCCATTTTATATTTTGCATGTATCCTTCTGAATTTTAACCGATAAATGTATTTGAATAGCGCACTTTCAGAAAATTTCATGACGCATTAATATATAAAACATTAAAAAGAGCTTTCAAACACCAAATGAGGTAACCGGAAATAATCCTCTGCTTATGAAGCTCATGAAAGACTCAATCAATAGAAACGCGAGAGAATTGGGTATATCACGTAAATGAGATTTAAAATTATCTCTCGATTTCCGAAGAGCTTAGAATAGATAAAACGACAGGGTTATGTAGACAGAAACTTTTTAACAAAGTAATGGAAAACTAATAAAATATCTTTTATGTTTCATTTTTATTTTATTAGGGATTACTTCAGGGATTTTTGTACTAAACTTAATGAATAAATTCATTCCCTTCGGAAAAGAGAAGAGAAAAGAACGGAGCTTCCGGAGTCAGGCATCGATTCAAAAGTAAACATTTAAAAAGAATGGTAGAATGATGGAAAATAAACAATTTTAGCATTTAATTACGGTAAACAACGGTGAAAAAGAAATTTCTAATTAAAATTTCTTGAAAATTGTGACGGTAGAACTTTTTCAATGTAGCAAACCGACTCGTGAATACTTAGAAATGAGGTTTCAGATTTAATTTCAGACTGGACCTCAATTTTGGAGACTTTTACAGTTGCTGAAATTTAAATTTGTAGAATGAATACTCCAATAAAAACATTCGTGACGAAACTTAGCCTGAAAAGTCTTGTCGCCAAAACAGATAAAAAGAAGAACGCCACTCTGAGATCATAATGCAATGTGTTTCATTTTCTCAAAGAAGAAATATTTTGCTTGTATAAAAATGCAAATGTTTCATTTGTAGGTATTGTTTCTTTCAAAATTTATATACTTTTATAATAAAATAGAACAGTCGCAGTATGCATCAGGACGCTAAGTTTGGCAAATTTTGCAATAGCATAAGTTTGTTTGAAATAGGAAGTATTTCGATCAATATATTAAATTTGGCATAAAAACCTAATAAAAAATGAAACGGTTCCAAACTTGGTTTGTACTCCATAAGTTCAACATTTATCAATCAAAGAATATTTTACACCTATGCAAAAGTAAATGTTATTTTATGCAATGTAATAACACATCAATCAATAACTCCCGAGACTAACATTGAAAACAACATTTTTTTTGCAAAATGTTTTTTTATTCATCAACATAACACCTTTTGTTAATCACCTTTTTGGGTGTTAAAATCGTTCCAACGCGTTTCCAAATCTTTTTTTTTTTTTTTTTTTTCAAATTTTTTTTTTTCTTTTTTTCTTTTTTTCGCAAGAAATCTTTTTTCTTGCGAGTAAATAGCGATAAACAGCTTTCTGAACCATCGACTCGTTGCTGTTTTTGTTCCATCGAAAGCAATCGCGGCATCCACTTGGAAAAAACCTTTTTCACTTCACTTCAAAAAACCCTTTTCAGTAAATACACTTCCATATGATATCTGTGTCATCTCAGCAATCTCACGGAGCTTCACTTTACGATCTTTCATTATAATTTTTGTCACTTCACTCACATTTTCCGGTGTAACGGCTTCCACAGGTCTACCCGAGCGTTCCGCGTCATTTGTGTCGGTACGACCACGTTTCAACTCGGCAAACCACCGACAAATCGTTGCTTTTGATGGACAAGAGTCCGGGTAACATTTTTCAATCCATTGTTTCGCTTGCACGGTGTTTTTACCCATTAAAAAACAATGTTTTATCAGAACACGAAACTCGGTTTTTTCCATTTTTTAAACAAACTACAAAACGACTTTACTCCAACCTCGATAACTCAGCTGTTTCTGGTCCGATCGACTTAAAATTTTGACACGTTTCAAGCAAAGGTTTGTACTCTAGAAAGACCTGGTTACTGGTTTACTACGAGCGCCATCTCTGGGTTAGTCTCGGGAGTTATTGATTGATGTGTTATATATATATAGTTTACTAATCAGTCCAGTACTTTCTTTATTTCTCTGGATGAGTGATTCACTTACGACTAACGTTTTACTATTCAGTAATGTGTTCTGATAATTCACGAACTATTTGTTGATAAAGCTATTTCAATTAGTAATAAATTTTAAGGAAAAAAACTAATTTTTGTTGTTGTTCCGGGTATGCATGATTTCAGCTTAAGCACAAGGATGCTATTTAGATAAAACACACTTTAATTTTACCTATTATGAACTAAGTTACAAAATTTATCAACCTATACATAAGAAGTTATATAAAAGAAATTCGCTTTTATGAGAGGACATTGGTAATCGTTCAGAGCAGTTGCATTAAAAATATCTTGATGTAGGAATGCTTGACTCACTTCTGAACTCTTTAATTGCTGTGGATATGGAAAGAAATATTTACTCTTCTGGTGTGTTATAAATTCATTATTTATCACTCATTTGATTATTATTATGAAACTTCACGTATCGATGTCTTAGATGGACAATGTACCCTTACTTAACTTTTTCTTTTAATCTTATGGCAAGAAGAAATATCGCTTTAAGTTCAGATTGGAAAAATTGAAAAGAAATAATACTTCTCTTGACTATTTAATACGTTCTAAAAATATACATATCCATGAAATGACAACATATTAGATTACCTAACACGTAAAAAATATATTTACGTATCTTAGAAAATAAATTTTGCTAGTTAAAAAATATAGTCTCTATATTATATTTAGGGATTTTAATTGTGGAATGTTATCGGAGTTTATAGGAATTTGGCTCGTAAAACATATATTATAATTGTATCACATCATTCTTAAGGATCTAAACCAGTGGTTCTTAATGTAAAGGGGGGGGGGAGGTACCACCCACCAGTGGAAATTCAAGAAATCAAAGATGATGCATTTGTCCAGGGTTAATTAAGGAGGCTTTGTGAACCAACTGTACCTTTTCCTCGGGCTATATTCTGATGAACGCTCCAAAAAGCCAGATTCATACAAAAGAAAATAATGAAATACATGTTTCCTCAAATAGTTTTTAACCTTTTCACTACCACCGTGACATATTTGTCCCACGGGAAGTTTCAAATGATTCTGTTGAATAAATATGCTTTGTATTTCGAATAATATGAGTGCATGCGCCACTGGTATCCCTCAGTAACATTGATAATTTTGAGTAATTTCATAGAAATTGTTTCAAGAAGCTATGCATAGAAAAATGCGTTTATAGCAAATTACTGTCCCTCTGACCTAAGTAATGATGACGGAGGAAAAGAAAAATGCAAATTAAAGAGGAAGAAAACTGTCGGAGACCATGAAATGCATCAAACCATGTTGAATGTGAGCGATCACTCGCCGGTAGAAGATTTGACTGGAAGATGTATACGATGTGCCAAAGGGAAAAAAGAAAAGTGGACAATAATTATATGTGCGTTGCGCAAAATTATATTTTCCAAAAACTGATTAGCAATGTATCATACGTGAGTGTTTATAATTTTATTATACATTTCATAAAATTGATCTGAGTAAAAGCAACTTCATTGTTTTTTCAATCACTAATTTAGGATCTCTGTGATATATATGTCCCACTAAAATATGCCGATAGTCCACAAATTACTATTGATTTATTTGCTATTTTTTTTCATCATAACATCGATATTTGATTGTGGTTGATGTATTAAAGTACTTGTTTTAGTTTTTTTCTTGGCAAAACAATATTAGTAGTGAAAGGTTTAATGTCTTTTTAACAATTTCTGTCCGTATATATGTAAGTATTGATAACATTATAGCTCTGTTCTTAATTCCGTTTTGTCAAATACACACACACATGCACATTTTCGAGCATAGTGTTAATCCAAAGAAGTTTCTTACTTTTCTTCTCAAAGCTAGATAATTGCTTTTTATTACATGAAATAAAATGCTTTCAAAAGAGGGGGAAGTTACTTCGTTATTACTTTCTTGTGTGTTCTAACTTTTGAAAGTATTTTAAAAATATTTATCAAAGATTTGTAGACTCACAACTTTATTATTAGCTTAAAAAAGAGGAATCGATGTGTGTTTCTTCTAAAGAATGGGAGGAGAATGAGTATTTTTTTTCGAGAAGGGATAGTAGGCCAAAAAAGTTGGGAACATATGCTCCAGGCAGTAATTTTTATTCCTTCAATAACGCGTTTCAATGCTTGTAACGGAAGCGAAGATACGGTACTAAAATTCCTTAATACCATATTATAAATGCACTACATTTGACCTCTTGCATCATTAGTACCGAGTTGAACTTTTAGGTAAGAAACAGCAGATCTCAATCGTACGTTAAGTAGGAAATCTGTCGGAATCAAAGTGATTCATACTGTGCAATCACTTTGATCCGACAAGATAACGAAATCTATCTACAGAGACAAGATAACGAAATCGTTTCGTTTTCTATCTCTGTGTTAGAGGAAGTGACACATGTGTGAATACCTATTTCGTCATTAAAGCGTTCGTTAACATTAAGAATTTTAATGTGCTACAAAAATAGATTTGGTATTGAAATAATCATCATAAGCAACTTTTGATAAATGATATTTTGTCCGCGTAGGATATTACAATTATTAATTATATATAATGAAAGCTATTGCATAAACTTCAAATGTTGCGCATATAATTTACGCAATATAACATCTAAAGGAAACTTTTAAACACACAATGAAAAGACAAATCAAAATAAAATTACTCAGTGAACCAGTTAGCTAAGACATTGATTTAAAAATCAAAGAAGAAGTTAACACTATAAAAATTAAAAACAACAACTTTAATGTTATGACGTTCATGTAGTTGTTTTGCATTATAATAAAAATAAATGCTATATTATTCTTAAATACGAGTGTGTTAATGTCAGGGCTGGGGAGGAGAATGGCAGAAAATGAAGGAAATTATTTTTTTACTGAACTAAAGAAGAGTATTTTTTTTCCTACCCCCTAAAGATATTTCGATGAAAGGATAGATGTACAGGTGCAGATATATTAGGATGATGGGATATAAAAAAACAATTTCACTTTAGAAATTGCTTAAGAGGAAATATTTTCTTACAGGTTGCTCCGATGTTATCTTTAAACATATCATAAAAACTTACTTCCATGCTGCCAGTAAAAAAAAAACTGTTTTAAAGGAGAAAAAAAACAGAAACAATTAACATTTCTTTTCTTTGAGGTTCAAGATTTTTTAGAGATAATATATATGTCTTTCAGGGTTTCTTTGAATAATAAATACTTATGGATGGTGAAATGGTTATAAAAGCTCATAGGATGCTCTGGCATAAATAACATTTACGCTTAAAAAATATCAAAATATTCGTTTTGAAATACCATCGCTTAGCTTCTAAGGTTGTGATGACCTTTCTTCATTATTTAAATCTACAGCTATCTTAAAGTCTAATTAAACAATAAGATGTAAGCGCCAATTGAAGATAAAGAAGAAAACAACACACTTTATTTCACAACAAAAATAATCATGATCGCTTTCTGTCGAATAACTCTTAACCCAATTAATCTTAATTTGTGTTCAAATAATAAAATCTTACTTTACCGAATCACTCACCTCGATTCAAGAACTTCTCGATTATGGAATATTCGACTCTTATTATTCTGATCATGAGTCACTTTTAACTGCTTTCAATATAAACGACTAATTAAGATGATTCACTTTAATTCTACAACATCTATCATCTTATCAGTGTCTTATATTTCTCTTCTCTTTAATTTCAAACCTATTTCCCTTAATTATCACTGTTTTTTATTCAATTTTCTACTTTCTCATCTTCATTTAATTTAACTAATCATTTCATTGGTTGGAAAGACATTGCAATTGTAGGTAATTCAAATTGTCAAAATGTCCCCGAGGTCAGTGAAGAGAAAATCACTAATAACCCAACGTCACAAGGTTCTGAATCATAGATTCAAAATAAATGATCAATCAAAATATAATCAGTTAAGTAACTGAAGCTAATTGTATTCTGATGTGTAGAAAGATGAAAACTAGACTGGTATTACGAATGTGGAGAGATTTTTAACTCGCGTACTGAACCAAAGATCATAATTGAGAATTCTACTCATCTTTAAAGCAGCAAGTTTGGATCCTAATCAGGAATAAATACTAGTAAACTGGATCCGAGTTAAGTATCTACTCAAAGAAATTCTTCACCTTCGTGCACCAATATTGAGAGCTTAAACAAAATCGTTACTTTCTCTTATTGCTAATCACCCCAATATCTCCGATATTTCTATTCGATTCCTCTAACCACTTAATCTGATAATTTTCTATTCTCTACATTTCTTATATAGTAATTATACTTTGCATAAGTCATGGTTCTTTCATAATATGAAGCTCTCAAATTATGGGTTAAAGTTATTCAAAAAATTAGTTAAAAAAAAGCGCGTGAGAGCCCGTTACAAAATTTGGGGATTTTTTTTTTATATCGTATATAGTTTTTTTTTATCTCGTATAAATATTGCTTAGCAACAATTTAACTGCTCAAATTAGAAAAAATATATATTAAATGAAATAGTAAATAAAATGCCATTAAGAAAACTTATATCTGATTTTGAAATATTGAATATGTATAATTTAGCTATGTTTCGCAGGTTTATTATCATTTAAACATCGGATAATCTTTATTCAATAAAAGGAAAATTTACTGGATTTACTGATATATAGGAAGAGTTTATTTGAGAAATTTCTTTTCTTACGTGTTAGTTTTAAAAAAAGAAACATATTACTTTCAATATGTAAATCGATTCGAAGTGATAGATACTTGTGACTATCACATCACGACTACAAAGTTAGAAATGGAGAAAACATGGAGTACCCATTGTCATCGAAAATTAATAAAATTTGTATCAATCATATTAGCTCATTTAGATTCGAATTAAGATGTTAATAGATTAAATAATTAAATTCTAAAAAAAACTTGTTACTTTTATAGATAGCATTGATTTCACGAATCTGACTTTTCATCTTAAAATTTGACGAAATTTCTAATTTCATAAACTACCACTTTAAAGTTTCAGAGTTATAAGGGTTTAAAAGGGGCTCACCTTTTATGTTAAATGAGTATCTTAACCATCTGATGCTAAAAAAATCTCTACAATATCTTTTTAAAGCTTTTTACCCTAAATGATATATAATTTCTTATCCAATACTAAAAACAAAGAATTTGGAAAATAAATCATTATGAAAATGTATGACTAATTAAGTACTGTAACGAAAAATAGTAAATTGTAACATTGGAAAAAAATTGGTGACAAAATTGAATTTCTCACAAACGTGTCATTAAGTCCCTTAAGTCTGATCTTCCTGTAATTACCTTCAATGGCTAATGAAATATTCGACAAACAAAACATTTCGAAATTATTGAGTCTTAAAGCTCCATACTACGGCCATTTTGATTTTGCGAATGTAATGTTAATCATATGGAATTTCTTCTAACGTTCTGAAATCTATACTACTTTATGTATTTGAATACAAAAAAGTACATCTAAAAGAGAAAAAAACAATGAAGGTAATGATAATTACACTTCCCCCCAAATTTAAAAAAAATTGCTTAGTTTTATTTTAATGATTCGTTTGTGAGTTTTACGGACTTTAAAAATATTCTAAGATATTTTAAAAAATCGAAGAGAAAATGTAATTTTGCTGTAGCCTTCATTATTATTTTTTTTACTCTTTAAAATGCTCCTTTTTGTACTCAGGTAGACAAAATAGTATAGAATTAAGGCTGGTAGTAGAAATTCCATAAGATTACCACTACGTTCACGAAATCGAAATGAATGCTATATATATATATATATATATATATATATATATATATATATATATATGATGACCAGATACATAATTCGCGACTGGATGTACTTAGTTCCACTGGCCACCATGTGGATTTTGCCACAATGTTGCTTTAACGTCGAAAGAAGCGTTTAATTACAATGGAGCAGTGGAGCGAAGATCAGTGTGCCAGGGCTATGAAAGCGTTTTCTAAAGACTCTGACAGTAAGAAACATATTTCGAAGGCAATGCAGGATTGATCGTAATCCTGTTGTTCCCTCACGTCATGCTATATCAAAACGTAGGTTTGGAAATTTGAGGTTACTGATTTTACTCTCTTTGAGGAAACTGAAATCCCAAATCTTCAAGCCTCCTGAACCCAAAATAAATCCAGAATTGAAACGTTGCATTCAAGAAGAAGTTGCAAGAATTCCACTACATATGCTGCCATTAGTAATTATGAATCATAATAAGAAACTTACTAAAAATATACAATAGAATAGTGTTGGTTGCAAAATGTTGGTTTTGGACAGTAATTTTTTTGGTGCAGTGAGGGAGTGAAAGTTTGTTTATGGTGCAAAAACCAAATACGGATATGCTAACCCAAATCATGAGTAACTGTGATCCAGATGTAAGAAGGCTTTATAAAATATAGTTGACATGTGTAAATGGGGCAGAAAGAGAGGAGCATTGATGGGTTATTCCAGGATGTGTCACCTGTGTTTACTAAAGGCAGTAAACATCATGGGAACTCAAAGATCACTAGGGTACCCGTGGTCATGATGCATGTACATACCTAGAGGTGGTAAGCCCCTGAAGGGACTTTTTTGGTTCAACAATCCTTTCTATTTGGGGGCTCAAATTCACAAATGAGTAAATGCTTTCATGTCTAATTTATATCTAAAATTGTAACAACCAAATAAATATCATCAATTCCTCTTAGAGATGTTCTTAAATGGCCTTATTCACTCTCGCACTTAATGTATAACCCTGTAAAGAATGTTATTAAATATCTCTAGAATTTATAATTAGATTCAAAGGAAATTTAGAACATTGGCTTGTTATATCCCTCACTTTCTCATTTGATTAATTAGACTCTGTATTGCGAACCATTTCTGTAAGTTATTTAGCTATGTTAATTGAGTTAATTAATTAATCAATGAAAATTATAAGTTAGAACTTTATGGACCCTTAGTAGTGACGTTATTAAGAATGATCATTTCTTTTTTTTTGACGTTTGTACCATTAACCTTAACTTTACTGTCTCAATAACATTGAATCACTCTTTAACACAAGGAATAACAAAGTAATGAAGCAACTCAAGTAGGAAATCCGTTTGAATTCGAGATAATTATCTCTCTCTCAGTCAGAAATGATATTCCCTTAATTTGTTTCCTTTTCCTTTCTATTTCGCTGGAATAACAAAGTGCAATTATGGAAAAGGGCCAGAAATAAGGAAACTGTCTTTCCCAGAGAAATATTGTAGCTTTTATCTCATTCACTCCATTCTTGAGGACGAATATGTTTAATAAGACAATCGATGCTACTAAAATGATACAAAAACAAAGTTTGTTTCACTTTGGAAATCGTTCGCAAGAATCAGAAGAAAACGTTTCTGGAGTTGCTTTGTATATTACATTTCGATTTTGTATCGGAGTAGAAAAACAGATGTCTAATGGTATGATAAATAGCTGCAGTTGGTAAAAAAGATTATTGCTTCTCATATCTTATAGGGTCTCGCGTTTCCCGTATAATAATCAATTTTATTGGTGATTCTTCGACATTACAAGGTAACAAACATACAAATTCCCATATTAACATAACAACGAGATGTATACATGGTTATTCAATATGATTCATTCAACTTCAAAATTCCATATTAAAAAAAATAGAACTATAAGTAATACATGAATGCAAAGGGAGAATACAAAAGGTTTTTTACAAGTGTTCCATGTAACTTCTTTTAATAACACTATAATGTTGATTCGATATGTAAATTCCAACCAAACATTTTGAAAAGTGCAAATTGCAATTGATTGAACAGAAGCAGATACCCGTTGTTTAAGTTCACATAAATACGTGGAAGTGTAAGCACTTTATCTTTTACAAACCTCTATTAGAAGAAATCGCAGGGGTATCAGATGGTAGACATTGGAATTAAGTATTAGGTAAATACCAGCTGTATTACATTAAGTCCTTTGGTATGCTACAACCAATCCAACTGAGAGATAGCTTCGTGAAAGCTTCTAAAACTGCTTTCAGGAAATATCTTCATGATGGACAAATGAGGGATATAATTCCTCACAATATTAAACTTCAACAATTATTCTTCATATTCATGCGTTATTTTTCATTCTGTGTCGCTTAAAGTAGGGGATATTATAATAAGATTAATCACTTTGAAAAACCTTATAGTATGCATGCTGTGTACTTCAACACATTAAGATCAAATCTCCTTATATTCTTTTTATCTCTTCCTTTTTTCCCTTCTCTTTATTGTAAATTAATGATTAAAAATCACACAGGAGTGTACCCTCATGAGACGGTAAGAAACACACACCTGATGCTTGGTTATCTTATATGTCAATTAAGGAATAAATATTTGAGCGTTTCTACACAATTTTTAACAATAAAGGTGTTTGTAACGGGGTAACACACATTTTATCAATAATGAAAAAGAATTACTTAAAGAACATTAAGCACTTTTTGTGACATTTGTGAAGTCAATCGGGTTCAACAATTTGAAAATGGAATCCTTTTAAATGAACTTAATGGGCCTAATGAATTCTTAATGAAAAATTTCGAATGGAGTAAATAATTAATGGAAAATAATGAATGTAATCTTATTAATTGAAAAAAGATTGCACTGCATCATTTATGGCAAATAATTGTTTTAATGAAGCACTAATGGAAAATGTAACTGACCATATATTTTATTTCGAAGCATATTCTGCTCACATATTTCTTAATTTACTTATAAATGCTTCAATTAGAAGCAAAGGACTTCGTAATTTTGAGACTTGGACAATTAACGAGGATGACTATTGTTTTGGCACCCCATTCTATAAACTTCCACTCTATCTTAACGCGAGACAATAAACCTCTATAGATTTAAATTGTTCAGCCCCACTACCAGATAGATCTCAGAGGTATTAGGATTTGAACTCACAACTCGGAGGAAACAACGCCGGGTTTGAGATCGAGATCATAATCTCTCGGCTGCCACACGTTTCTAAAAGAAAAACTTCGACTTTTATATGATTATATAAGTTGTTTTTAGTTAATATTCATATATGAAACCTTTATCTGTTAAAATAACTATAGAATCTTCCTAAACAATAAAGTTTCCTAAAACTTTTTTTCGTAGATAAAAATTTTTAGAATTTATTTGTCATGAATGATGTAGGGCAATCTTTTTTTCCACTAATAAGAATACATTCATTATTTTCCGTTAGAAATCTCATTTTTACTGAACTTTTCATTCAAAGTCTTATGGATGTTTTTTTTTTTGTAGAAATCTTTTAATAATGCTGTAGAATCTAAATATATTATAAATATATTTTCCTTAGAATCTAAATACATTATAAAACAATTTATTTCCCTTTGTAAGGTAAATAAACTTACTGGAGTTTAAAAATCAAATCAAGAAATTATCTTGAACATTGTGGTCTTTTTTAAATCTATAATAATTTTTCATCAGTTAATTTTTTTTAAAAAAAATGCTATTTTTTATAGAATTTTTTTTAGCAAATAAATGTATTTGGATATATTTTGGAATCTGCTAAGAAAATACTGGGAAAATAATTTTACAACTTATTGTGATATATTTTGAATTTTGGTCTGAAAAGTTTATTATTCCTCAACTCATACTTTAGGATTTCATATTTAAAATTTTTTACAATACTCTTATTTTTTTAGTTTATATATGTATATTCCTTTTAGCCACAACATATACAATACCTTCTCGTTTTCACTTACATTCACATTTCTACTTCAAAAACAACCCTAAAACTTTGTATAAGGCTATTCTTTTATAATAATGGTCAAACTACGAAATTCTTTGCTTAACTTATAGTTTCATATCATCCTGTGCTTATTTCTAGTTCATGCATTTTGACATAAAAAACCATATTACCAATTTTATATAATTCAACATTCCGGCTTATAAGAGCTAGCCAAAACAGTTTACGGATTTGTAAGATTCAGCTACTTTTTTCGTAACAAAAATTATAGCGAAGAGTACACATGTAAAGAAAACGCAGACCAAAAGAATCACTCGAAAATCTAATACCCAATAACTCTGTTACAAACGGACAATTTTGAAAAGATATTTCATTTCGTATTAAATATACATATTTTATTCGTTTATTTACAACAATTGAACAATTAAAATATATGACACTGCTCTTAGATCCAGTACGAGTCTAATGATAACGAACTTCAAAATTTTGAACCTTGATTATATTTAAACAGACGAACAGCTACATCTGAATTGGCGTTTCACTCTCCTAATTACCCATCATCATAACGTGAAGACTTTTATTCTGTACATATTTAACATACATCAGCCCTCTGCAGGAATGTTATTATTGAAATTAGGACTGAAAATCCCCGATGCAACATAAACAACGTCAGGCACGAACTCTCGACCATGACTACACAACTACCGCTTCATTAAAATCTTATCTTCTTTAAGTAAACACGGGTATTATGAATTCGAGGAATTCTAGTGATCTGTTTCTTTCCTATGGAGTTATGTTTTGGGGAAATACGGGTAATACGTCCCCTTGTTACCATGGAGATTCTTCTCTATTTTCGACCCAACTTGTAAATCATTTTCGCTCTTTCTTACGTCTAGAAGACAGTCACTTATGATTAAGCAGTAAGGTTAGATTTGTTTATTGAACTATAAGTGCCAATTTTCACTCACTTAATCAACTAAAAGTCCCACACTTATTTTATCAGCTAAATTTACTTACATTATATTCCGCTGCGTACATTAGCCCCACAGCATGACCTGAAACCGTCTTGTAACGAGGCTAATATGCGTTAAATTGTTGGCACTGTGTCCTAATGTTGTGTTGGTATGAAATTTAAAAAGTGTTTTAACTTAGATGTCGTGCTCGCTACTTGACTTTAGTTTTAAAAGTATGAGATACGTCTCCAATAGTTCTCGTATTGATTCTAAGTATGGCGTTAATACACAATCATTTAATCAATACATTAGACCAATTCGTTCCGTTTATCGGTTCTTAAGGATCTATTGGGACAGTGATTGTTCAATTCTTTGCCAACTAATGGTTGCAAAAGCCAAGTCAATTTAATAAATTAGTAGGAATGTAATAAAGTATAGAACATTATACATCGAAAAATAATTACTAACTCTTAAGATGAATTTCATAATTCTATATTTAGGCATTTGTAAATTACTATTTTGCCTTTTATGTTAATAAGTACATTTATTTTTATAATTGTAAATATTACTTTATTGTTAATTTTTAAAATCGTAATTGTTAATAATTAAAATAATACTTGTAAATCTGGAAAAAATTTCTTTGTAACGTTTTTCGCTTTGCCGGATTGGCAAATATTGACAGTAGATTGCTTGCAACGCTTTTACTTTAGAAGCAATTAATCCTAACGAATAAAAGTGCTCGATTAATTTTCATGCAATTTTCTGTTCTTACACGATAAAGAACCAAACGTTTCTTAGAGAACCTTTTTCCCATTTCCAAATTCCAAATATATATTTTAATTGCTGTTGTAAATAAGTAAGAATGTCGTGTATGTTATTTGGATTATAATGCATATTTTTTTTTTGTTCAGGACCTCAACTTGTATGGACTGAAGAATTATAAGATCTCAAATATAGAACTGAAAAATTAGAGCAAAGGCTTGCGATTAAGCATCCAAAAACATTATTTCTGTCATCTTCTCGTCCTTTTCTAATCAATTTCTAGAAGGGTACAAATTATGACTATAAAACAAGTTTTAACATTGATAATTTTCTTCTAGATGGTGTAGAGCTAATATTTCCTTGAAATTCAGTGAGCAATTCTTATAAATTTTATAACGTTTTCGAATACAAAATGTCTCGGAGATTTGCGTTTCAGAATGAAAACTATACCATATCACCTTTTTTTTAAAACATCTTAAAATTAATATTATAGAAGCTGTGTCGTCTAAAAAATTATAAATACTAACATTTTCGAGATCTTTGAATTTTGAAGTTCAACGTAATGAAGAATAATGCGATAAACTCTTCTTGGAAATTTGTTCTAGAAATCTTGTTAGCTGCAAATGATTTTAACTGATTATATGTCTTTTTAAGAATAATTTGCAAAGTACTCTTAAAAAAGCTCCTGTCAAAGATTTATAATATTTTTATTTTACTTTCTTTCTTCGACAGAAACGTGCTCTAAGCTGAACGATATTCTTTTCTTGAGAAAAAGTTCTTTTATTCACATAAGAGGAAAAACATTTTAAGTGAGTTTTCATGTCTTCGTAAATACGGTGGAAGGAGCTTCGAAGAATTTACTTTAAGAAGCTCACTTCAGTAT
>BMAW01006661.1:0-89193 GCA_019974015.1 Nephila pilipes
AAAAAACTTTAAAAAACAAGTTTCTGTAAGTTGAATTGAATTTTTAAACTCAAGCAAAATACAATATTATATAATACAATTCGCAGTAAGAGAAAAATGCACTTTCATTGATTATTTTAATTCTAAAATTCTGCCTAATGAGTTGTATTTCTTGACTTTATCATAACTAGAGAAGGTTCTTTGAAATAAAACATTCTACTTCTTTCTTCAAAGTAAAATTTTGAAACGTAAAAACTATATATAATCCTACTTGGTTGTTAGAAAACTGCTGTGGAAAAATTCGCTTTTCCTTTCCCCCCCCCTTCTAACATTAGATAGTTGAAACTCATACCACAGATAAAGTGTCAATAAATCTTTAGTGTCCAGCCATTCTAAGCCTGTCTATCTGGATCTTTAAATCTTTGAATGCACAATGAAGTGCATTCAAAGCTAGGTTAGGGTTAGCTCCAAAAGTGCCGAGGGCTATCTTAAACCTTATACATGAAAAGGAAACGAGATAATTGGTTTCAGGGGCACTATTCTTTCGCATTCATTCATTCTCGACTTCAAATGATTATAATTCATTCCCGATTTTATTGACGTTATATGTGTCGGCAATTCCTTTCTTACAAAGTCGCCGTGGATGTCCGGCTTTTACGTCTAATAAACCTTAAGTTTTTAAATATATGTTTGGGACAATTTTTTTTAAAGCGTTTTTCACTAGCCTCTTGCAAGAAAAGCTTTTTTAATTTGATTAAAAACTGTCTTTGGTCAACAACGAATCTAGTAAATTTTTTCGGCAATCATTTTCATTAAAAATGTAGCAGCTAAAAAGATTGATTTTGTTGAAGCCATAAAAAATTTCAGAACTCAAAGCTAGCTCGAAAACAATTTTTTGCTTTTTTCGAGAATGAAAAGATAAAAACATTTTTTGAAATATCAAACTGGCAGAAATTGTTTTTACTTTTTCTTTAATCTTAAATATTTTTGTTTCCAGGTCACTATACCTATTTATTTTATGAAATAAATGATGGCTTTTTCATATTAATAATTATAATAAGGGGACTTTAGGAAGGTTTCCTCCCCGATCCCCAATAGTTTTAGCTTCTCATCTAACAGTATTATACTTTGTAATAAAAGAAATGTTACCCTAAGAACTGAACTGAATTGAATTATTTTCTTTATTTATTTATTTTGATTATTACTATTTTCATTTATTATCACTAAAAATCTGAGTATTACTCTTTTAATTTTTGGTGCATTAGATTGAAAAATATTCCTTAAATTCTAAGAGTAATACTCAGATTTGTGAGTATTATTCTTAGTGTTCAGACATAGAGTATTACTCTCTTTCATACATAATTTCAGTAACATGCTAATGTTATTGAAACTATACATGAAAAATAAGCAATTAAGCTCATCACGAATAACGTTTTATATAGAAAATATATATTTATAAAATATTTAATTTATTTTTTGAGGAAAAAAAATGCAAGACTTTTCTTAAGAACAATATACATATTTTATTAATTACAATTCGGTAAGAAACAATTTCTAATGGCTCAGTAATATAACTGTCAAAAAGTACAACTGATTTTTTTTAAAAAATATAATATTTATTGACTTTTAGAAAATCGATGCTTATAAATAATATTTAAACTTAAATTTATTTAATGTACATTTGCTCTTCATTAGCATATAATGTGAATGTCCCTTCACGGATATTTATTTCGAGTTTCAGAGAATTAAACAATATTAAAACAATTGATCGTTGATTTGGTGGTCGTGGTATTCTAGTGATAACGGTCGCAAACCCGTGGCAGACAGTTTTCGTCGAGTTGCGGGTTCGAGCCTTGATGCCACTAAAGACCCATTGTGTATTCGAGATTGATACACGTAAAATCTGTCAAGGTTCAAAGTCCTCCTATTGGCGTGGTGTGGAAGTTAGGAGAGGGAGATGCCAGCTCAAGTTTCATCCTCTTCACATGACCGAGGTTCAAAATCACGAGGTTTACAACTAATAGTTTAAGTGTTGCTTCTAGTACGACGTTAATAAAACTAATCAATCAACCGTCGTTGATTTGAGAAAATCGGAATTTAATCGAAAATCTATCACATTGATATATTCTCAATATTTTTCTTTTCTTTTCGATTAATCATTTTGATTATAAAGAATAATATTTATCTAAATTTTCTAACGGTTATATTATTATACATTTCTTGAAGAACTTCAACCGTAATTTCAAACTAAACATTTCAGAATATGTTACATGGATGGCTTTGATATATATAAAATAAATTTATAATATTTGTAAATTTTCAATGTATTTAATAAAGATTATAAAATTAAAATATGTTATCATGCTAATTACATACTTTTAAACATGTTTTTGAATATTTGATCTTTGAATAAAACGAAATAAATATTTATTTTTTTAATGTAGTATTTTATATTAAATTCAGAGTAAAAGTTTCAAGCAAAAGAAATATTGCTGGAATAGTTAAAATGTTCCAAATTAATACAGATACTATTAAAATCGATAAAAGTTAAAACAATACAAGACTTTTTTTTCCCATTGCTGATTTATTTCTGTTATTAATTCAGATTAATAGAAAATATTACAATTTTTTTTAATAATTTGAACATTTTCCTTAATTATTCAAAAGAATTACAAATTTATTCAGATTTTTAGATGCTAAAAGCATATTCATACTTCCTAAATAATTAGAGGAGAATTTTTGTGTGTATAAATAGATAGTTCATATTGTTTATGTATTAAAATTTTAAATAGTATACAATATAATTTGATAATTATATCATGTAACGGGGTTGTCTTCACTGCCGGCTATAAATATTGCTAATTAAAATAATTATACTAGATCTTTCCGGATTATTGTATATGAATAGAAAAATGTTCTGCATGAAAATTCTAACTGTGATACTAAGAATGATACAAGGAAATTGTAGGAAAAAAACATTGCTTCAATTTGCAGAACATCTTTCCCAAAGTTTTTTGAAATGGAAACGGACAAATAACCGCAAAGCGGCTTTCAGAGGGAACTTCCCCTAAAAAAGGGAGACTCATTGGTTGTTAGGGACTTCTTGGAACTCAAACATCCCCACTGCACAGCAGGTTCAAACATTCAATTGGGTCCTTTTGTCGGACGACACTTAAAAATGTCAATCATTGACGAGAAAGGGGGTAAGTAATGTAGTAAAAACACCCGTCCTTATCAGGACTTCCTTCTCGAAAGTGCCCGTCCTCAAAAGGTTAAATATTGAAAATATATAAGAGTAGAATATACATAAAATTTATATATATATCCCCGGCCTACCATAGCAAAACACATTTTTTTTGGCAAAATTAGTTTTTTTTTATTCAACATAATTCCCTTCAAGGGTGATACACTGATTATAGCGAGCCTCCAACTTTTCGATACCATTTTTGTAGTGCAATTTGTCCTTTGCTTCAAAATATACGTCTCAGTTTCGGTGATCACCTCTTCATTCGACGAAAATTTCTTCCCAGCGAGTATTCTTTTGAGATCTGAGAACAGGAAACAGTCACTGGGGGGCCAGATCTGGAGAATACGGTGAATGAGGAAGCAATTCGAAGCCCAATTCATGGATTTTTGCCAATGTTTTCACTGACTTGTGACACGGTGCATTGTCTTGGTGAAGCAGGACTTTCTTTTTCTTCAAATGCGGCCGTTTTTCGGCGATTTCGTCCTTCAAACGGTCCAATAACGCTATGTAATAGTCGCTGTGGATGGTCCTTCCTTTTTCAAGGTAGTCAATGAAATTTATTCCATGCGCATCCCAAAATACAGACGCCATAACCTTTGCCAGCTGACTGTTGCGTTTTCCCACGCTTTGGAGCGGGTTCATCGTGTGCAGTCCACTCGGATGACTGTCGATTGGACTTCGGAGTGAAATGATGGAGCCATGTTTCATCCATCGTCACATATCGACGCAAAAACTCGGGTTTATTACGCTTGATCATCTTAAAACACTGCTCCGAATCATCAACTCGTCGTTGTTTTTGGTCAAAAGTGAGCTCGCGCGGCACCCACTTTGCACAGAGCTTTCTCATACCCAAATATTCGTGAATGATATGATGTACACGTTCAGTTGATATCTTTAGAGTGTCTGCTATTTCATTCAATTTCAATTTATAATCATTCAAAATCATTTTGTGGATTTTTTTAATGTTTTCGTTGGTAACGACCTCTTTGGGGCGTTCACCGTCTTCGGTGCTCATTTCACCACGTCTAAACTTAGCATACCAATCCTTGATGGTTGATTTTCCTGGGGCAGTGTCTGAAAACTCGTCATCAAGCCAAGTTTTTGCTTCAACTGTATTTTTTCCCTTCAAAAGCAATATTTTATCAACACGCGAAATTCCTTTTTATCCATTTTTTTCACAATAACAAAAGTTGCTTCACTCAAAATGCTGTAATTCACAAACTACTGATCCGACAGCTGCCAAATTTATACACGCATCTTTTGAAGGTTAGGGATAACTAAAAAACGTATGGATTTAATTCTAGTAGCGCCATCTATGTGTCAGGCCCGGGACTTTTCAGTTGACCTGTTATATATATATATATATATCAGATTCATGATCACTTGTCACAAGTTATGATTTTTTGAATCTTTGCCTTTACAACTATGAAATTTGAATTGAACTTCGATGAAAAGCACGGATTCGGGTATGTAGTTTTTAAGGTTTTTAACTGGAAACATTTAATTATAATGTTTTAGTGTTTCGAAAAAAATTTTAAATTTTTAATTGAATAATTTTTAATTGGATATTTTTAATTGGATAATTTTAATGGATAATTTTAATCGGATTATTTTAAAAAGATAATTTTAAATGGATATGTTTTAATTGAAATTTTTTTTTTTTGTTTTGTTTTTGAAAATAATTAGTAATTGAAATATCTCGCCATTCAATTTTTCTTCTTTGTTTATTGGTTCTTTTCTTTAAATTACAACTTGAATTTTTGGAGTAATCCAATTTTACCCAACAAGATGTATTGGGGGAGGGTTGGTACCATAGAACTAGTTTAACCCCACTATTCAGTCCCAGTCTGAATATGCATGTTTTGTTTTGTTGGGTATTCGAATTATTTGATTTATTCTTTGGTTCTAATTAATTTCAAATTTGATTCATCTCTTAGTTTCAAATTTGATTCAGTTTCACCTTTTTTACTTAGTTCTATAAATGTTTTTGTTTTTTTGTTGATTTTGGTTTCTAATTGTTCTCTTCCTTTTGTGTTTTTTAATGATAAATTATTTGCTTTATCTTACACACACACACACACACATATATATATATATATATATATATTACTGTTTATAATAAGTCTAAAAATATAATTCGTATTATTTTAAAAAATCATCAAGGAAATAAAATTATTTTTCTACATTTTTTCGTTAAATATTTCAATAAAGAATGAGCATAATTTAATACTGATTTAAATTTTCAGATATTCAAATAATTCAAATTGTTTTTATATGGAAAATAAAGGCAGTACCTGTAAACTACAATAAAAAAAACTTTCAAAGAAATTTTATTACATTTTTTTTCCCCTGAAGAATGGAGTTAGTTAAATAACCTGGGTGCTTTTTCTAATTCTGAAGAATTCAGTTATATATTTAATGGTTAACATAAAAATTATTCCAATCTAAAAACTACTAATAATTTATGCTGATCCATTTGGTAAAAGTAAAAATTGTTTTTAAAATTTCCACTTAATTTAATCTTTTTAAAAATTTGATATTTCTTTTAAATATATGAAAATCTTCAGTTCAAGAAGACAAAAAGAACTATGAAAGAATACATTAGCTAGAATATAAAAACTAAGCTTTATATAATAATAATCACATATATTCACACATTCATAATCATATTCATTATATTTAATCTTTATAAATTTATAACAAAAGAATAAAATTTATATATATGATATTTCTTCATTTATTGTATTTGAAAAAGTTAATAAATATTTATATCATTTGGCTTTAAGTTAAGTAAATTTCTATAGTTTAAATAATTTTTCGAAGATGGGTTCAATAAAATTTTTAAAACAGTTAAAAACTAGCCACTTTATTCATTCAGTATGTAGCCAAGCAACATACAACTTTGACAAGCAAAAAATTTCTAAATGAGTCCAAATTTTTTGTTCATATCATTTCACATATGCAAGAATATATTATACAAAAAAGAAAAAGAATGCAGTGATATAAAAATAGTACAAAATGTTAATTGTTCTACAGCACTATTGATTCCAAAATAACACTTTCATAATTTCAATACTTCAAAGTATATTTTTAATACATTTAAATTAAAGTTAATTTCAAAACATTACAATACAACGATGGTTGTATGCAAATTTTAAATGTTATATGACTATAATTTGAGCATAAACGTACGCAGAAAGCTCATTATGAGCCAAATTTGGAAGTTTGAAAAAAATATATGCAGAACCCAGACAAGTTAAAATCCCTGAGGGTATATTTGAGCACTTAATAAAAAAATTCAGAAGTCACATTTTTTAAAACTAAATACAGCAGCTTGACTAACTAAAAAAATTTTCTAAAGAATGAATTTGTCAATGAGATTCAGAAACATATAATAAATACATAAAATATTTCCTTAAGAGTCACATTAATCTAAATGACATTATAAAATAAGTAACATTATTTTGATCTAATGCCAATAAACAGTTCTCAAAGAGATGTACAATCTTATGATTACTGAAAATAATAATATAAAGTATTCAGAATTTCGCACAGAAAATATGCAATACACATTTCTATTGCATACCATACCTTATATATTTTGACATTTGTTACTTTCAATTAAAGGGAAAATATCTACATACATTGAATTAAAATAAATGCAGAATATAATTTTTATTACATTATCACATATGCATATTCTTAAATTGACATCTTTATTCTATGTCTACGCCTAATGTTTAGAAACAGATCCAACTGAACACACATTTAGAGTAAAAAAAAAACCACCTAAAACATTAAAATAAAAGCATATATTTACTAACTAAGGCCTTACAATTAAGAAATATTTCATACAGACACCCCATTTTACTGCAATGCTTTTGAATAAGAATGTCGATCAACAACTTTCCATATCAATTAATAGTCTCCTCCGTTACAAAAGTTTCTAGAGGTAAATTTAAATATCAGTTTATTATTGAAATATAGATATTATGGAACACATTTAATACTACAAAAAATGAATTGGCTCAAAAAGAAATAATTAATATTGCAGCGACTCCCTTCATCAATGAAATGAATTACTGGGGCTTAATAACTGATCCGACAGAGAATTCTTTTCTGGCTTGGTTGTTAAAGGCGCTGCTGAAGACGCATCGGTCAAGATTTGTCCGGATACAAAAAGGGGCAATTCAAACCTACCCTCATCACCAAGGTCAACCAACCAATGACAAAGGGTAAAAAACAGTCCCCAAAGGTGCGGAAACCTTTTCCATCGAAGCATGCTGAAATGTGTTGCTTTCTTTTCGACAGAACATTCAAAATGCAACATTTTTCCGAGGTGAAAAAATATGCAAATTTTCTGTCCTATTCTTTAACACTAGGCGAATAAAATCTTTTAATCCCTTTAATCTGTACTTGATGTATGTGCATTTAAGCCTCGAAATGATTTGAGAAAAAAGCAGGTGATTTACATTTTTGATGAGAGTATTAATTTTCATCCAAAAGATCATATATTTAAAAAAAAAATTAATTTTTCTTCATTTTCACAATAAGAAGCAGATAAAATTTGTTTGGTTCTAAAATACATACTTTATATTATTATATGTTATATTGTTGAAAAAACGTATGATTTTTATTGTAAAAACTAGACTAGTGTATACAAACTATTAAAAAACAGATACTTCACTAAATAAAAACAAAATATAAACGAGCAGAAAATATAATGAAAATAAAGATACTAAAAAACACCATTTACCGAGGCAATAAACCACAAATAGATATATATAACAAATATTAAATAAACAACATTTCAAGTCTTTATCTACAAATGAAAAACCTAATAATTGACTAAATTTCTCACAGGGCATATATCTTCAGTACTATTGAACTGAGCACCACAATAAAATATATGAATCTTAAGAAAATCACTTTCACGATTTTGATTAATGGTTTGACATAAATATTAATAATATGTATAAAAATATTTACAAAAATTTATTAATTAGTATAAAAACTATACACAGATGAGTCTATTGGAAAAAAAATGATATCATACAATAACTCTTATAGATAGATGTAAAACAACACAAACCTTAATTAAAAATAAACAACCTATTTAGCAGTCAACCATAATTAAAGCTGTTCTATTCGAAGATTGTTGCAACACAAAAATTAATGACAAATAAAACATGTACATGCTGTCAAATAGATGGTGAAGAAAGATTCAGTGAAATAGAATAAATTGTTAAAATTTGAGGTGGGGTACAAAAAGTATGGGAATGCACAACAGTTAAAATTATTCTTAAAGCTAGATTAGCTAAATTATAAAAAGTTAAATATTTAAAAAAAATTATATATTACAAAATCGGATACATTGTTGTTTAGAACTTAATATAATTCTGAATATGAATTTGTGCGTTTTCGAAACTTTAATTAACAAAATAAAAAGGCTGTATGTTGTCAGTTGTTTGATCGCAGAACAGTTTAAATGGAATTTTAAAATAAAAGTTTCCAGAGAAGAAGAAAAAAAAGATAAATGCTTCAACGTTGCATGTTTCATACAGACTATTCTTTGATAAAAGATATGTCTTAATAATTTTAATTAAACAAGACATTTCTTTTGATATATGTTAGAATTAAGAGTGCAATTTAAAGGTATGAACAATTAAGTCACTGAAATTATTTATTTAACTAATTTTTCGCAATATGTTCTTAACTAGGAAAGCATTTTCGTACATGACTTCTTCAAGAATCTCTTAGATAAATTATTCAGAAACATCATCAACACTTCCACTAATTTTTATAAATCTTTTCTCTACTTCACATAATCTTTTATTTTTCATCTTTTTTTAAAAAAATATTAAAATGATATTCTACTCCATTTATTAATTGAACATTCAGAACAGCGCTGAATAGGACAGCTTTGATCATGATAATCATGTCTAGTTAGAAAACGTATACAAAATGATTTTCAGATGGTTGTAGCTTTTGTTTTGTCCGCTTGATCTCGGAGAAACATATCACAGTCTTATATCATGAACATGAATTCCCTTTCTGTACATTTCATGATATATTTTGGAAAAAAATCAGTTACAATTAGTCGCTTCTTCACAATTTGTTTTACCAGTTTATTCGATGAATAGGAATTAATTGTACGATGTGATCTTTTTACTAAAGAACAGCAAGGTACAAATCACTGTAGCTAATAATATAGGGCTGGCGACGACATTGCTGCTCCAGCTGAATATAGGACAATATGGACATTGATAAGAACCGCAAACTTGGCAAATACTCAAAACGAACAAACTATACACTTCAAATATAGTCTCATTGAATCGCTCTGGAAAAGACGAGTAGAGAATTTATTACAAATAATTGAATGAGAAAACATACAAGTTAAACATAATTTAAATAAGTTTACTCAAACAATTTTGTTATTTCAAAATTAAAAAAATCCAATGGAAAGTCTTTTTTTACGTTAAAAATAACAGGAAAGACTACAACAGCATTTGTGTTACTAACAAAATAATTCTTATATGTTATCAAGTAATCAGTGTTCTAACGTGAGAGACAAAGAGAAAAATAAGCAATAATGTACTACTTATTTCTATAATGAAAGACGAGGAACTTTATTTTTGATCTATTGTTATGTGTGTGCGTGTTTCAGTATACCAACTAAAATAGTTGTGGTTACAAAATACAATAATTGTGGTTATAGAATAACAGTTGTGTTGTTACCGAACACACTTCCAATTACAGACAATAGATGATCATTAAGAAAAATTTAAGAGTATGAAAGATTTGTTAGAGAGTGTAATTTGTTAAATTACTTTAAAATGTTAACTGAGTTGAAAAAATATGCTTTTACTTTCTTTCTCATTCAATCAGATTTTCTTAAGATTTCCGGAAAAGACTTATATGAATTATAAATATAAATAATCAATTTAAATTTTCGTAATTTTTAATTGGTAGAGCAGTTTGATAATAATTGTTTTATTCTTTTATTCCTTTAATTATTTGGTAACTTACCAAAATGTACGTGATTAAAAAAATATATTGGTCAAATTATCAAATCATATATTTTAAAATGTGATAAAAATGTAATTTAAAAAGGAAAAAAGTAATGTCAAATACCTGGAGCATAATAATCATACACACGAACTGGTAAAAATCTTGTCATGTTAGCTACAGGATACCATCTCTGAATAGTAAATGATAAACAAGTGTTTTCTTGGTCCAGCTTCAAAAAGAAAAAGTAATTAACAAACGATAAATATATATTTCTTTCTATATACACACTTAAAAGTTGCAAGAGAAATAACCAATACAAATAAAGAATAATAAGAAAGATTTTTCTTACAAAAAAAATTATAATTTTCAACTTATTAGTACAAATAACTTCATTCAAAATAATAATTCCTGGTTGTCTTTTAATAGCATACATAACACATCGATCAATAACTCCCGAGTCTAACATTGAAAACAACATTTTTTTGCAAATTTTTTTTTTATTCATCAACATAACAAAAGGTGTCTTTTGTTAATCACCTTTTAGGGTGATACAATTGTTCCAACGCTTTTCCAAATCTTTTATTTTTTTTTTTCCCAAAAAACAATTTTTTTTTTTTTCCCGCAAGAAATCTTTTTTGTTGCGAGTAAATAGCGATAAACAGCTTTCTGAATCATCGACTCGTTGCTGTTTTTGTTCCATCGAAAGCAATCGCGGCACCCACTTGGAAAAAACCTTTTTCACTTCACTTCAAAAAACCTTTTTCCTGGTCCGATCAATTTAAAATTTTGACACGTTTCAAGCAAAGGTTAGTACTCTAGAAAGACCTGGTTACTGGTTTACTACGAGCGCCATCTCTGGGTTAGTCTCGGGAGTTATTGATCGATGTGTTACATAGTGTATAAAGTAATGCAAACAAAATCATATTAAAGTAGTGAACACTAAAATAATAAGCAATTAAAGAGGTGCGGGCTTGATGCACCCAATATCTTTTTTGATTAATTCGTTTTATTAACGTCGCACTAGAAGCACCACGAGAGCTAATGGCAACGGCTATCCTAATTTTGAGCCTCGACAAGTCACGAGGACAAACCAGAGCTGACACCTTTCTCTCCTAAATTCTACACTACACCAGTGGGAGGACTTTGAACCTTGATAGGTTTAACACGCATCAGCCCCGGCTACACGGGGATCTGTAGGGGATGTAATTTTTGAAGAACTGCAAGTAAATCGATTTTGTTAAATTTTATGACTGTACTCAGATTTGTATGTGATTTCAGTATTAAAAGTATTGAAATTAAATATGCGAATTATATTCCAATTTTCAATTTATTAAAAATCTACAAACAGACCAATTTAAGAAACCAAAAATTATTCAGATCACATTATAAAAACCCAGAACCGAAAATTACATAAAATATTTATGAATATTATTGAAAACTCAAGCTTACATAAGTGAAATAAAAGGACACTTTTCTCTCGCTGTAACGAGCTTCTCGAAGATTTCGGACTTTTCCAGAATGAACATAAGTATCCAATCTTTGTTGTTGTATGACATAACCTGTAGGGATGTCCACTTCCAAGACAGCCATTCCACTCTTCTCACTCTCTTCCAAAAGAGTCCACCTTGTTTGGGTTGGAAAATTAAAAATTAATTAATTTTTTTTTCACAAAAGTTAGTTAGTTTTTAAATATGTGACTGGAATGTAATATAACTTATATAAGATTTCACAGACTCAAATCAGCATAAAAGGATGGTGAAAAAACTATTCTTTTCAGTATAATTTAATGAATAATGAATTTTGGTGCACAATAGTATTTATAAATACATTCAGAAATAAAACAATAATAGAATGATAAAAAAAAATTAAAAACAAAAAGTAAAACAGCAAAATTATTCTTAAATTTATATTTATGGAATAATGAAAAAACCTGGTTCTTAAAATGTTTAATTACTGAGCATAGTAATGAAAATACTTGATTCAACACGTAAAAAGTATACAAATATCATAAGTGCCCCTTAAAATACTTTTAAGTGTAGATTCCTGTTAACTATAACTTTAAACTAAAATTCATGATTTTTTAATTTAAAAAGAAGCTCTTTTTTAGAATAACCAATAAAAAATATCAGCAAACTTAAAAATGGATAAGAGAAATACATTCAAAATAATATATAATAAATTTTTTAAAATGCTTAAGTATGAAATCAGGAAATTAATAGAAAAATATTTACCTTTGACAAGACGTTATTTCGACATGAGAGCTATTTCGTCCAAAATAGTATCCTTTGACTTTGAGAGAGAAGGCATCAACCGGCGGCGGTGTTTGAAGATGAGTCCAGTCAACATTGTACTGGACAGAAAGCTGGACTAAAGCAATACCAGAACCTTGGGCTCTTACCAGAACCACACCCCATGCATTATCGATCTATAATTACCAATTCAGAATTAAAAAAATTGTTAAGAAATGAATGCATGAGGTCGATGGGTTATAATCAACAATCTAAAAATTAATACACAAACGTAATAGTAATAAAATACTTTCCAAACCTAAGTCATCAAAATATAATATAGCCTTTTACAAACAAAAATGTAACGGTAAAAAAAGAATAATAATAGCTCATAAATAAGTTTAATTGATGTAAAAGAAAAAACCGCAGCAGGTGGGAAAATCACACAATAATAATAGTTTCAAGAGAATATTTTTAACGCCATTTTAATACATATTAAAATACAAGTTCTAAAAAAAAAAATAAAGCTACATTTCTAAAATAATCACCTCAAAATGTTGTTGCTTAGATAAATTATCTTCTCCGATATGAACGTGTTTAATGAATCCTGGCACAGACGGCATTTCGATTGTTAAACTGACGTCAATTACATCTCTTACACGAGACTGAATAGCATGCTCTATCAAAGCTTGCATAGCCACAATGGAATCCTAAAAAGTAAGATATACGAATAAATAACAGTATTTAGATAAAATTTTATTTTACAGATTGATACGTGAATTTTAAATAGAGAAATTTGATCCCAATTGTAAATCATGTAATAATTTGAATTAAAAAATTACAAAAATACACGCCGAAAATGATGCCTAACAAGTATAATTTGCATATCTCAGATATTTTAAATGCCTGTTCATTTACTTAATACCCTCCGGTACCTTGGTCTTTTCCCGTCTCTGAGGGTATACATAGGATTTTATAATGGATGTACAACGATTTGAATAAAGATAAATACTTTTATTGTAATTTCCTTAAAATTAAACAACAAAAAAAATGTTTAGATGCCAAATCGTTTTTAAACAATAAGAATTTATTGTCAAATAACCTGTGTAGAGGCCCATCCACCGTAAGTAAGCCTTTGCGAATTCAACCATTCCACGATTTCTCTCTGAATGACAGCATTCCGTTCCACGTGAACAAGTAGGCCATAGGCAGTTGCTTCTATGTTGGATGCATCATATTTGTCGGGAAGCCGGGAAATTAGGTAGGGTCGAGTATTTTCAATCTTCACTGTAGCTCCTTTCACTCTTTCTCTCGCCCAATATCGCATTCCACCTGAAAAACATCAAAAAATACATCAGTATCATTAGAAGTGGATAAAATTAAATAAGTCGTCATCGATCAAAATCAATTCTCATAGCCCCAAATTGGTACATGAGCTCACAACATCTGGACACCATATGCGAGCAATAAGCCTAACGCTGCCTTCCCGGCACTTCTCCAACTCTACCATCCAAAACCCTCTTCTATGACCATATGGCCTCCTAGTCTTCCACTCTTTCCTATGTCATTATTTAATTGCATACTAACTATATGTTCAATCCATATCCAGCGTCGTTATTTTAACTTGGGTGGAAAAAGGTTTGGCAGATGTGTTATTATACAAAATTAAATGAGAGATACGGCTTAAATACATTCATTCATGCAAACAATGTAAAAATAATACATGCGATGAAAAAAAAATTGCTATTTGACGGTATCGAAACAGATATTAATATGTAACTTAAAGTAGATATGTGGATTGGGAAAACAACGCGATTGATTCAAATTAAAATTTATTTCCAGAAATAAATTTGATAAGAAGGAATTTAATCCTTATTTATCAGTGAGCAGTAAATCTGTCATAATGCTTCATTTATGGGTGAATAAAAGTATTTTGAGCAGATATTAAATATACAATATGTGTTTTTGAAATTTTAGTTAGGGTTTTTTTTTTTTATTTATTTATTTATATCAATGTAAAATGCTTTAAACGTTTCTAAACATTTATAAAGAATTGAGGCCGATAAATGGCTATATTATATCTTTTTGAGCAGGGTGAATTTTTTTTAATTCGAGGGGCTTTTACTAAGTGATTCAAAAGAAAGATAGACTTGCATTAAATTCTGTATAAATTTAAACAAAGAAAGGAAAGAAAACTCAAGTCCTTAATAAGTAAGCTTTAAACTTTCGGATATACATCTATATCACAGCCAGAATGTTTAGGACAACGGAATGAACCGGATAAAAGTTAAAATTAAGTTCATTGTTCTTCCTCACCTCTTTCTAGATATTTTGAGCGTAGCTCATTTCGCACTGGTCCACAAAATGTTACAATTAATGCTCAATTATATGTTGATATTTTAAGACATTTCAAAGAAAAAATTCTAAAAAATCGCTCTTAGTTATGCAGGAAAATCATTAACAACAGCTATTCCACCACAAAATTGCGTACCATGTAAGAAGTAATGCTATTATTAAAAAAGGAAATAAAATTCAAACAAGAGAAGAAATTCGCGAGAAGTGTTTTTAACTATACAAAAAATGCTTATCGATAATTGATTAAAAAGATAATCTTGCTGCAACAATACAGAAGGATCATACTTCAAGGTGATAAGGATTGACAGTTGTATAAATCAATTTTCATTAAACTAAAAATTCAATCCTGAAACTCTTTTTTTTCCACATCTTCTTTACTAAACTATACTAAGTGAAACATCAAGATAATTAGGATAAAATTATATTAACGTACTGTCTTCTCTCATACGAGAATCCAGATTATTTAAGGCTTCATTTGCATCAGGACTATTCGAAATTGTTAAAGCATAGGTAACGATTGAGAGTTCATACGGATCTGGCAAATCTCTGACAATGTGAAGCATGCGCTCAAGATATCTCTGAGCTTGACGTCTTGCAGTGGAAAGTCTGGAACCAACATCCTAAGGGAAATCAAAAAAAGAAAAAATATGTCTGAAAATGATACTTATAGAAGGTTCGAACGAATGTAAATATTTATATAATAAATGTGATAAATAAAATATGTGAGAAGAATAATTAATGACAACTTCATTTTAAAAATTATCAAAAGGGGCTATCTTTTAGTTTAAATTAAATAAAAATTAACAAAACAACGAGGAAAAATTAAAATATGAAAAGGAGCTATTCTTTAGTTCAAATTAAATCAATAATAAACTATAAATTAACAAAACAACAAGTAAAAATTATTTCTTGGAAAAAAAAAGAGGTGGGGAGGGATTAAAATTAGAAACATTTTATTTTCATAGCATACTATAAAACTTCTACTGTTAGGAAATGAAATTTCATGTAATTAAAAAAAAATTAAGATGCACATACTCCTTGTAAATCTTTGAGTTCTGATAGCGTAATGAGAACATGAGCTGTCAACGAAATATTTCGATACTGAACATTTCCATAAGGTGAAATTATCTGTAAAAAATGAAATAAAATTTTTTCAAAAATTTAATGAAATACATCTTCAGTGATGTTAATTATCCTAGGTAAAAGAGTTATAATTAGTATATTTTTTTTTCCACATTGGATATAATAGACTTTATGAAAACTTTAATTTATAAATAAGTTGAACATGTGTATACTTGTCAATCTTAAAAAAAATAATAATCAATAATATTGCATATATAAAAGAATAATGAAAGCTTTTAAATATGTATTTTGAGAATACACGAGTGAATGTTTATTTACGTCACACCAAATGCAACACAAAATCTATTGGCGACGGACCCTTAATTTCGAGCCTCGGCCAAGTGAAGAGGACCGCCTTTTCAAATTTCCACATCACGTCAACGGGAGGCCACTGAGCTTCGATGTGTTTAAACGTGCATCGACACCACCACACGTTAATGGTATCGCGATTCGAACCTACGTTTCGATGAATACAATGCCGATCACGAGTTGGCGACCATGAGCAGTAGACTACAAAGGACACTTTAAAATACATGGATCCCTGTGAATATCCCACAAATTCAAGGATGTAAGATATTGTAAATTTTCAAAATTAATATACGCAATAAGCGAGATCTCAACAGATCATATATTTATAAGATACAACAACTCCTCCCTCCCACAAAATATTGATGAGAACTATAATCAATGATATTAAAAACGTTAACAAATATAATATTCAAAAATTTTTGATAATAAGAAGTATGAAAAATTTTAATTATTTTTTTGATACTAATACTTAATTGTTGCAGACCACACATGGAATATATTATTAATATTTTAAATTAAATACGATTAAAGCTTTGGTTCTAAGAAGCTAGAAGGGGTCTTATTGTTTGATCATTCATTCTGAAACCTGATTTTTTTACCCACAAATCTATCTCAATTCCCTCTTTTGACGTTTTAGTTGAAACTAGAGAAAAGAATTCGATTAATTTCATTCATATATTTGTTTGACTCTTTTATATATAAATTGTTTTTAAGGGGAGGGGGATGCTTGTTCTTTATTTCAGGAACAATATTCGGCAATTTGATATCTTGGTTCAACAATCGTTACCAGAACATTATATAGAATGCATCTGCGACGAGATAAAACTACCAGATATGAAACCTGTACTGGCAATAATTTTTCCAAAAATATTAATCAAATTAATGTTCTACGAATATTTGAAAACCGTGGCTTTAATAATGTTTTCATTTCGATTGCGGTGAAATTCGAATATTATATGCACACATTAAAGAATTGTTTTTTCTCTATACAGGATTCTTTTGGCAGCTGGGTTTGGAAATGAACTGAAAGAAATTACCTGAAATCGAATTGCACAATTCGAATCCAGGGCATTTCTACGAAGATTTCAAAAAGTTACTCATTGGTAAAATTGGAACTTGCTTTTTTTAAAAAAATACACTATTGTTTTTCAAACAAATATTAATTTTTTTTAATTCATTAATAGTATATAGAACTATGATTTTTATACGCATATCAATTGAACAAAAAATAAAAAAACAGAGATAGAATATAATTTCTTTCCCCAAAAGAGAGAAAACAAAATCTAAACAACACATACACTGGTAATACATCTGACAGTATTAAAGTGTATTATAAATAAATTACGGATTGATCCATTTTGCGGTCTAATGCTTCTTGAGTTGTTTCATAGAAAGATCCATCTGGTGTTTGGTGATCGAGCAGCCAGTTCACAGCACGTGTTATCACTTTCGGATCAATGTACAAGAAGTTTTCCCATTCCTGGAAAGTAGCCTTGTGAAATATTCGAGCACAAAATGCCGTCACCCTATGAAAAAAAAAAGTGATTGTTACACAAAATTTGTTCCACATAAAAAGCCAGCTTTATGTAATTTCATTATGTCAAGTTATTCAGTTAAAGTCATTATAATCTCATCGAAACTCAACTTCTACAAGAAGTGAGAGTAGTTGAGTAAAGATGTATCTCAAAAAGCGCTCTGAATTTTAGAGACGAATTTGGAGTTGATGTCCCTCCCCTTCAACAATAAATTGGTTCGCGTAAACAGTGAATTGGTAAACAGTTTAAAGTAATAAATTTGCATCCACAGAAACTGCAAATCTCTTATTAATACAAATTCAATTTTTAGAATTCTATAATTCAACTGAGAAAATTAAATGCAGTGATGTACATAAAATATCATTTTATGGACATCATCTAGTGCATGCTACTTGCTTTATAATGGTATAATCACACACTACAAAACTTCTGGTATAAATTTTAAACAACACATAAGATATATTTATTTCATACGCAATAATTATTTTAGACTCTAATAATTTATAAAGATTTCATCCGTTTTGATTACGTCAGGTTCATTATGAAATTTATGCCTTGAAAGAATAGTTTTGTTCATGAATTATATATGAATACAGTAAAAATGAAAAAATTCTAAAATATTTGAACACATTCAAAAGGTTGCATTCAAGAATTAGTAGTCACGGTAACCTAATGGTCACAGTAGCGGTTTTGTTTCGTCGAATCGTGGGCTCAAATCCTGATGCTAATAAAGACCCATAGTGTAGTGGGGTTGTTGCAAGTTGAATCTGTGGATGCTCTAAGTCTTCCAATTCGCGTAGTGTGGAAGTTGGGATGTGAAGGTGCCAGTCCAGGTCTCGTTTTCGTTACTTGGCTGAAGTTCCAAAATTACGAGATCATTCACCAACAGCCCTCATACTGCTTCCAAGTGCAATATTATTATAAATGATCCATCAATCAAGCAATTGAACTCAAGAATCACATTATTCAGGCAGCTATAGGGCATATGTATTTTTAATCCAGAAAAGAAAAAAAATCCCCGGGACCTTTTTTTATTTTTTATCCCTTAGATGTTTAGAGTATCCGTTTTCCACGGAAAAAAGAGGCTGTCGTTCCACACATATCCATTTATGGCAAATTGGACCGATAGGTGTTAACCTTCAAATGGGTATTTTATTTCTGAAATCACGGAACGAAATATATGTTAAATCAAATACAGCAAGCATCACGAAAAGATTTTTTTCCAGATGCCAATATAAGAATGTCTTGCCATCACTTCTTCACTAGCTTTAAAAATACTCAATTTCTTACAGGTCACGGTAACTTTAAAAAAAAAATATCTGAATAGATTCAATTTAAGTTCGAATACAATTTGCATCTGCAGTGCCGGATGTGATGAGGACAATGAGAACATTCTGTTTCTATGTTCAAAATGTTTCTCGTAGAGAAATATTCTTAAATTAGCTTTGAAAAAACTAAACATTAAACTGGCCTCCAAATCTTAGTAATTTAATTTTTAGTAAAAGTTCTTTTTCTCAAATATATTGAAGATATTTATAATCCTACTTAATTTTTGTTTGTACATTGTTTAGTCAGAAGTTTTTTTTTTTTTTTTTTTTTGCTTTTGTTTACTGTAATATGCTGTTTTATACTTACTTCTGTAAGCCCTGTGTGATACTTAGTGGTACACAGGGACGTTGTTTGTTGTTCAATAAAAAATATGGGTATTTTAAAAAAGATTAAAAAACGTGTGTAGTTTTAAAGATTAACATGTTATGGATTTTATTACACACAACGTTAGAGAATCCACAGTTTTTAAATTGGCATAAATTTATGTAGAAAGCACTTCAATAAAATATTAACATTTTTAATATCTTAAACGTAAATTTTTGAAGAGATAATGTATTAATTCTGAATATAATATTAAATATAAGTACGTACCAAACACTAGGTCTAGATTTCCAGCGAAATGGAACAAATGATCCATCATCTAATTGGTAGCTGAGCTGTCTCTGGTAACCTAGATAGATAAATTTTAAGATAAGAAAAAAAAAAAAAAAAAACCGCAAAAGAAAGATTTAATAATTAAAAATCAAAATTTACAAGTCAGTTTACTAAAAAACGTCATTTTATCAAACATGTAACAAAATTAGTAAAAAAATTAATAAAATAAATTTATATTATAAGCAACAAACCTATATTCAAATGTCTAAATGCTTGTTTTTCAATATCAGGTTGTCTTTGTCCTGTCAATCTCAAGTACAGAAGAGTGTATAAATTAGCAGCAAAATTAAACATATTTTGTTCTCCACACCAAGACGGCTTGCGAAGTAAAGTGCTTGCGTTCACTGGCATTGTCGCGAATGCAGGACCGACAACATCACCTAAATTATTTAAAAAAATTATGCTTAATTTCATAGAACAAATTATTTTGAGTTAAGAATTTTTTTAAGAAAGTAATAGAGCCCTCCATTAACAAATCACAAATATCGATAAACTTTAATTTCAACATTTTTTTAAAAAAATTAACGCCAACGAGTTTCTATAACAGTTTTAGCTATCCCAAATAAATCTTGAGGATTTAACGTAGATTAAAGATCTCCTAACTATTTCTGAAAAGCATATTTTCTTTTATAAACAATCATAAGAGAATCCTGAAAAATCTGACCACTAAATATTAAATATGCATTATTAGATTTAAATAATAAAAATAGTTCTTTTTGTTAAAAACTATGAAATAATAAATTTTATTAATAAAGAAGCAGATACACACAGCATCATAAATATACACGGACGTTTGTATAAGTAGAATATATATTTATGTACGATATTCAAACGAAAACGTATACATGCATGTGCTACATTCATGTGTGTCTAGTTCATTTATTGACAAAATTGATTTTAATGTATATCATATCTTCATCTTGTCTATATGACAATGAATTTAACTTTACGTTAGCATCATAGGATATACAAAGCTTTTATACAAAAAATTATTAGTTTACTTTGAAAAATCTGCTACTACATTATTCGAAAGTAATTCAATTAATTGCAAAAACTTCTTTCTTACATCTATATTTTTTTTTAATTATTTTGATAAGCGATAATTATTTTTTCATGAAAACTATTTTTTTTTTTTTCAGAAGAAACAAAAATTCAATAAAAATAAATTAATTAAGATCTGAATGACCATAAAATAAGAGAATAAAATTACCAAAAGGGAAAAAAGGTCTACAACATAGAAGAAACAGTAATATTTGAAAGTAAGGAACATTATTCAAAATGAAAAGAAAAAGGCTAATTATAAAAAAAATACCGAAAACTTTGTTTAAAATAACTGGTTAAATGATTTCATATAAGCTTAACCCATAAAATTTGTATTTTAATTAAGAATATAAAACAAGTTCTTTTTATTTCATCAAATAAATAATTAATTTAAAATAAACGATAAAAATTAAACAGTTTTTAAGATTAATGTAATATCGGTCAAACAAAATAAAATTTATGAAAGGAAAATATGTAAAACATTTTCCTTTTAAATAAGACAAAAAATAAATAAACAAACAGATGCACCAGAGTCAAATTCGTTTCACGTTAATTTTTGAGAGTGGATGCATTTCTCATATCTGGAAATTAATTAAAACCTAAAACAACAGAACATTTCAATGCATTCTTCGATTATTAGTTTATGGTGACATTTCTTTCGAAAACAACGAAATTACTTACATATTTGAAATGGAAAAATAGATTATGCCTTTAACAAGATAATTGTGATTTTGAAAAATATGCCTTAAAATATAGTTACTACTTAAAACATTTGCAAAATCTAGCAATTATATAGTAAAAATAACAGATAACACACACACACGCCCAATTGGTAAACTGTAATGCAGCAAAACTTTTGATGGCCAAATAAATAAATAAAAAAAACAGAGTTGAAAAAGTTTTGGCAGGTGCAGGCATAACACTGCCGGTTCTTCACACAAAGTTAAAAAAAAAAAAAAAAAAAAAAACTTAATATTAAGAGACTATGAATTTTTTCAATCTAAAATGGAAACAGCGAATGGAAAAATGATGGAATATAACGAACCAACAACAGAAACTTGAGCTCTGTTCGATCCAAACATATATAACCTGTCTTGTCGATATGGCACAATTGGTGTTTCTGTAATATTTGTATCCATATATTTTATAAGGTAAGCTCCTTGACTTAAATCTAGCTGAACTGTTGTGTGTCGATATTGAGGTATTCCATCTGCCTAAAATAAAAACAATAAATAATTAATTAAAATAACTGCACCATCTTACTTAACTTTATTGTTTGTGCTCATAAAATACATGAGATTATTAAATAGTTAAAAAAATTTAATATATTTAACTATATGTTTTTCAATCGTCTTCTTAAGCATGTATAAAATGAAAAATAACAAAAATAATAGCACCTTCAGCAATCTAAAAAAAGAAACTTTCATCTACTTTTAAATAAATAAGCACATGGAATTTCGCAGCTATGCAAAAGTATGATTTCACATTTTACAAAATTCCTTTTGGTTCAAGAAATTCAATTAAAAGTTATGAAGAATTCTTCTCAACAATCAAATTAATGAAATCAACATGTAATTGAATTAAACGATACAAGAATCAAATAAAATTCTCAAGTTAAGAGCGAAATAAAACAAATTTTTACCTCTACATGAATTTTTCTAGTCACAACATGCTTTGCCACTTGTGATTTTGTCATAATGTTGACTTCTATATCTCCAAGTCGAGTAGGAACGATTGGCATGTACACAACAACAGATTTTCCAGGCTTAATCTAGAGGCAAATAAATTATTAAGTCTTTGAAAGAAACAATCGAAATGCCAAACAAAATAATTAGTTAGAGACATATATACACAAAATAAATAGATAAAACTCTCAACCCTCAGATTATATAATTTCAGTTTAAAATAAGTACTATGTATAAATATTTATCTAATAAAATACAAAAAAATAAGATACTATTTAAAGACTTCATTTCTTTACAATTCTCTTACGAAAATGTAATTATTGTATAACATTTAGAATATATATATATATGTGTGTGTGTGCGTGCGTGTATGCATTTTGGCGAAGATATAAATTAAATTTATCTTGCTTTTTATTTAAATATTCTTAATGCTTAGCCTTTTAAAATCAAAACTTAACTTAAATTTTTTAAACACATGTCATTTTTAGATCTGCAGGTTCTATAGAGAGTATGGGTTTGAGATAGGTAAGAATTTTATAAATCTGTTTTTAAGTTTCGTGGCTTTAAAAACGGGTATAAATGATGTATATTTGATTTTTAATTCATTATTTTTAATCTAGATAAAATGAATTTTGATTCCTTTTTTAGCTTGTTTCCTTCCTTTCATTTTTTTAGTTTAATTACATTTTTGGAAATGGACTTTTGTTAGTATTTAGTTTTTAATGTCTTGTAATAAAATAATTATGCGGAAAGGCATAAAAGGATGATTAGATTTATAACACTAATACAATCAAGCATTCCTGTTCACAAAGCCAGAAACAGCAATTTAAATTTATTTCCCTCCCCACCCCTTTTTTTTGACTTTTTGTATCCTTTAATTTTCAACTTAATCTCCTTATTATAACTTTGCAGTCTTGATTTTCTTTAAGGACTCTGTGTATGTTTCAGTAAGTTTATGTTTTTAAAAGAATAATATCAGCATTTAGTTAATTTATTAGCTTTAATTTTACATTTTAAATGACATTGAATTATTTATACTATAATTTTGTAATTTGTTAATAGATTATTTACATGGTTATTATTATTATTACATATTATAAAGGGTTTTCGTATTATTAAACTTTGTACACTATTTATATGGCATGTCTGGTAATTATTACATTGTTTTTTGTGAGTGCTTTTTTTGGTTTAATTAAATAGTTTTTAGATTTTTTTTTTTGTTTAATGAATGGTTTTTTTTTTTAGATTTTTTTTGTTGTTTAATGATTTATATATATATATATATATATATATATATATATATATTAATTTGACAGTTGGGTAGATATCTATATTTTTGTTGTCTGTGTGTGTGTCTGCTGTTTATTTTAATTTGATTATATTAGTACTGTGTTGACTTTCTTTTAATTTCTAAGGTTAATTTTCTGAGTTTTGGTTTTTGTTCTCATAATTTACTATAATGCAATTCACTGAAGCGTGATGGTTTGATCATAAATAACTTTATAAACACACATTATTCCATTCCAAATTATGGAACAGTATTAATTACACTGTTTCCATTATTTTAAATTTTGTTTTTCTTTCACTTAGCTTTTACTTATAATTTTTCAGCTACTTGATAGGTTTTTGTTTTTAAATTTAATTTTAGTATGTTTAATTAATTACAATATTTTTTGTATGAGTTATATCTATTTTACTTTTGTTTTTTAATGGATTTTTTTAAATATGTAGTTTTTAGACATTAATGTATGAATTTATGATTGATATGTTGAATTTGTTTATAATGTAATATTTCGTGAATTATAATTTTTATGTTTTGATCATATGTAAATAAATCTACAAAGAGAGAACATATTTCATATTTGATACTTACAAACACTAAATGCTGATGTTCACCAAAAGAAGTTCTTGGATTATAAGAATCCACACGTCCAAAGGATTCAACGTGAACAAACTTATAGTCCGGAGAGTTGGCAACAACAATTAGAGCCTAAAATAAAACGATAATTAAAATAAACACTATCATTATCATTAGATATAATATTTATTCAATTACAATACATTATCCTTTTTTAATATATTAAAAACCATTGAAGCAAATATAATTTTTTAAATAAAAACATCTTATGAAATGCTGTCCAACTATTATTACTTAATGTTTATATATATATATATATGCATACTGGTGTATCCAATAATCATCAAGATCAATTTATCCCACCAACTTGGTGGCAGGTTTCGATGCGAGGAAAGTGATATAAGCCTGGAGAAGAGTGTAAATTGTCTCCTCAAGCCGTTAACATGCTCCCTGAGGCTAACAAGGATGAAAATATTACCAGAATGCGTTTATTGAGTGACACAAAAAAATTAAAAGACTGCTGGGAAGATGTCTGATATCGACTCAAACAGATGAACATGCAACCAAAATACGAGATCTTTAACCGTGATTGCAAGTTAAATGTTCATGTGAAAGCAGAGTAGTTAAAGAAATCTGCTGAGCATTTAAATGTAACTTAATATTTTGCAAAAGGGGATGATCCATCAGGACAATGCACCAAATCACACGTCACTAATTGTGATGGAAGCACTAGCAAAACACAACATCACAAAGCATCTCTAACCACTTCAGTCCAAATCAATTTCTTTTTGATACTCCGGATTGAAAAAGGCCTGAAAGAACATCATTTCGAGAGGATTGATACGCTTCAAGTGACTTCGAACAGGTGCCCAAACAGTTTCGCGGTTGCCGACTTTCAAAAGCCTGAAATAGCCTTTTAATTTACTTTATTCCTAATCTTGAATACAATCTTCAATCCTTTGTCTACCATTTTTAATAGGTCTTTATACCTTTACAATAATTAAGTATAATATTTCAGATTTGATTATACAGACATAGAATTTTTTTTTGTATATTTCTCATTATAATTAATACATACACCTAATAAGTTTTATTTATTTATTTTGTTTTATTATTGCATTATTTAAGTAATTTGTGGTTAGCTTATAAAATAGCTTTATTTTTGCACTTTTTATACAATATATATATATATATATATATATATATATATATATAATTGCAAGTATGTATTATAACCTTTAACAAATATCAAAACTAAATGTCTTTTAATTCTTTTAATTAAGTTATTTAAGGAATTTTTAAACATTTATAATTTATAAAGAAATATTCAAAAAAATTTATAGTTAGCGTAGGAAAATATGGTTTTTTTTGAAGAGAAAAAAATAAAATCGGTATGAGTTCTGAGTTCGATTGAAAGTTTTGGAGTCTTTCATGAATTTTGAAAATAATAGTTAATAAAAATTACTAAAAATGAGAAAGAATAAATCGCAGTTATGGAAATAAAATTCTACAACTACATTTGTTGGAAGACATTCATGCAAAAAGAGATTCATTAAATAATAATTTAGATATAGTTGATTTCACATACAGTCAATTATTGGAAAAAAATAATAATCAGACTTACGTGCATTTTTTTAGCACATATGTCATTATATTATTTTAAAGAACTGCAATAAATATTATTGAATAGTATCAAATCAGTTTTTAAAAATATATATGTTCTCTTACTTCTACTTCATAATACATGTAATTGAAAACGCTGATCCTAATTCCAATTTGTTCTCCTTGCATGCTTTTGGTTGGCATTTCCACATTCATGTAAAAAGGTTTCACACTGGAAAACTGAAGAAAATGATACTCTTTAAATAAATACTCAGTCATAATAATTTCTACGAAATGAAAAAGTACTTAAAATATTTGAAAAATAACTATGAAATTGAAATTTACTTCGATTGATTTGTCCTGAATTCCAAATCCATCAACATTGTTCATTCCGAAAGCTTGAACCATCCATCTTGTTGGAATATCAGGTACAGGAACATTGAAAATGTAGTAACCAAGAGGCCTGTAGAGTTCATAAAACAATTTAGTTACAAATCAGCGAAAAAGATAAAAGGTGACATATGAAAAGTAAAAGAACTGAAATTTGAAACTGATTTAAATTACAATATATATATATATATTTAAAGGCAACTTTTACCTGTAATTTCGAATTTATTAATTTTTATCAAGATAAATGTAAGAAGTTTCTTGATTTATGTTGATCTATGAAAAAGGCGTAATCTAAAATTGGTCATTATTAAGCAGCAGGTTGAATAATCGATTTCTGCTGTGTTTATTAAATTATTTTCCAATAATACTTAAAACCGAACAAACAAAAGTCCTTTAATTTTAGATTTAAAAAAATCTATATATATGTAGTGAAGAGAGAGATGTCATCCCCCAAGCACATTATCTTTCCTCAGTTAACGGTCAGTGACATCGAAGGGCAAGTGTTGCTGATGGAAATGCATTCTTTTCCTCCACCGCAAAAAGGAACTGAAAATCTAGGGAGAGAAGAGTCGATTTCTACAACACCATAAAGAGCGAATGGACGTGTTTGAGACGGTCAGTTTTTAATGGAAAGGTGAGAATCCCTTTTGTTATTTTTATGCAAACATTGAAAAATAGACGTAAATATTTCCTTGTTCTTTGTAGTTAAATATTAACTAATTTATTAGTCTAAAGAACGCGTGTTTATTTACAAGAGGTGGACAGTCCCCTCAAATTGTGGGGGTTCGTACTTCGATAGATTAATGTACGCCGGTTTGTAAATGAAAGTTTACTGGGTCGAAAAGTAGGTTACTGGAATATTTATTCTTCGTTCTTCAAGATGATAGAAGAGTGAAAAGACGTTTTGTGTTGTCTGTAGATGTTGCAGCTTCACTCGAACTTTCATATGGATTTTTGCTATTCAAAGAAACTTTTTTCTGGGTGTGTTGAAAAAAATCGGACTAACTCTTCAGGACTGTCACTGCCTGTCCTAGAACTGATCTACAAAAGCCATGAATACTTTTGAGATTGATTTAATTTACTATGAAGTTATCAAAAGTATTAAAAAAAAACACCAGTAATGATAAAATTCGGACTGCTTCCGTAATATCCGAGAGAATTATCCGTAAGATAATTTGAAAGATTCCATTTTTTACCCTCTAAAAATGGATATGTTAAAAATTTAAATTTCTTAATGAACGTATTTATAAAAAATGAATTAATAACGGTTTGTAATTTTTGTTTTTATTTTTAAATTAAGATTTGAAGATTCTGCAGAAAATGAAGTAATAAAGAATAATTTTTAATCTTTCTAATCTTAAAATGCTAGGAAAATAATTTAATGAATAGAATGAGGTCAAAGATGGCATTAACTCTTCAAACCTTTACGCAAGTATTTCTCAAATTGGATGATCTTCAAACTTCAACAAAATTAATATAATCTTCAAAGATGTACAAAATTGTTAGGAATTTTAATGGAACTGAAATTTATTCCATTTATAAATAGATAAAAGAGGTGGCTGCTTTGTTATGTCTTAGAGATTTGATGTTAATATTTGGAGGGGGGAAAGTTGTTAACGGGCTTAGCTAAATTGTTTATCTAAAGAGAATCAAGGATAAATTTTGGGGAAAAAATTAAAAAGGTTATTAATGGAAGAATTCGGGTACAAATATAATTCTGCACAATTACATTCCATGTTAACCAAGAGACATTTATTACAGATAGAACCTGTTCAAGAATATTTATTTATCTTGAAAGAAACAGCAAGCCATGGTCAAATCCTGGGCTCGTCCTTAGTTGATTATATTATTCAGCATATTCCCGATTCTTTCGGCAGCAAAATAATTTTATATGGAAAAGGAAACTTAAAAGAATTAAGGAGTAAACTTAAAATTTATGAAAGAAGACGGAAAAAATAATTATAGGAGATTTGAAGATAGGTAAAATTTGACGAACCGATAAAACCCAAGCAAATAGTATTAACATTTCATATGATGAATCAAAATTTAAAAGAAATGCTATTTTGTGTTTTAATTGCTACGAATATGGATACAAAAGTGCTAACTACCCCCAATAAAAGTAATGGTTTAAAATGCTTCATGTGTGAATCTTTTGAACATGTTACCACGGCGGCATGCGCACAAAATCAGGAATTTCGGAGTTGCTGCTCCCGTGGCTCGGAAGCAAAAGATCATGCCCTTTTGGACGTTGGATGAATCGCTCCATTTCTGCATGATCCCCTAACGTGATTGTGATTTTTTTCAATTTTTCCTCCAACACCCTTTACGTATCATCCATTGCTAGTATTACCTCTTGCCTTCTGCGATTAGTAATTTTTCGCCGAAGTATAAATTAAGCGGTGATCACATTAATGCTACTGAACTGTGTATGTGTTCACACACACGCATATTTATAATAAATCAACGAAACTTATCTGGGCACCAATTAAAAGTATAAATAAAAACCCCTAGTTGCAATTACTAAAAGAATTTGAAAAAAATATTCTACAAAGTTCAAACAACAACTGTAAAATTACAAAAATAAATAAATAAAACAAAAAGGATCAAAAATTTAAAGATGCTAATATCTAAATTATTACATTGTTTCCAGTTTCACAGAAATTAAAATTTTATTTAGGAAAAAACAACAACATAATATCACTATACCCAATGTTAATATCATGCCATAGCCAAGCGTTGTCATATAATCTTTCGATGCGATTGATCCGATTCATTTTAAATTGCTTCAATTTCAGTTCGTCAGATACAGGACCTAATGAAAAATTGAACAGATGTTATTTTTAAAGCAAAATTATTTCCAAAACAACAAATCTCTTAAAAGTATAATACATACATCCTGCCTCATCAGTGCCATCATTACAATCCTTAAAACCATCGCAATGCTTTTCATATCTGTAACACTTTCCATCCAAGCAAGTCAAGTAGCCCATACTTTCATTACAGTAATCTAGAAAAAAAAAATGAAAAACTTACGACTCGTAGTTATGTAAAAAGGATAACATTTTCAACAGTTTTACAAAAATTAAAAATAGACCAAGAAAAATTTGGAGAATTTTAAGCACACACTCTTATATATGCTGAATTTTCAATATTGAAAATAATTTTAGCAAAATAATACAATAACAGAAAGAGCCAATCAAATTTATAGCAAAGTATAGTAAAACTTCGTTTAGTGCTTCCTCGATGAACACTGATTCGATATAACGTGATCATTTGGTTTTTGCTTAATTTTTCCTTGTATTTATTACTATTTGTCCTTTTTCATATTTGTTTTACTATAAATTAATTTATCACGTAAACACATATCGAAAATATTTTACAGGAAAGAAAAATAAGTGGTCTTTCTCTCTCTCTCTCTATATATATATATGGGGGGGGTGAGTGTGTGTATATATGCATAGAAAATCTGATACCTTTGAGTACGTGTGTATTATAATGCATGATATACAAAAGGATTGTGTACATACATATCTACATGTACATACTTTGTAAATTATGTCAGGTAGAACCACTGGTACTTTTATGACATATTTCTTCATTGCTTAACTCCAAGCCATTTAAGTGTCAAATTAAACTGTCAATAAATTCAAAACACCAATTGAAGGTACGTAAAAATCAGGACAAAACAGTTTCTTAAATAGTAACATAGGTCACTCTCTCGAATCCATCTTAACTCGGTTGACCTTTGTTTATATTCTAATATTAAGGTCTTAGCTTATTAAATCACTTTTCCAATTCAAACTCTCCTATATTATAGCAGATCCACTTCCAACATAAGCAATTAATTTTACAATGATTCGATCCAATTTACAAACAGCTATCAGCTTGTCATTGTATGAATTCATTTATAAATCACTATCTCTAATTCAATTGATTACATTTTTATCTTAAAGTAATTTGCCTAATTACTCTTTATTTTGGTTAAGCAGAAATTTTAATTTTACGCAATTCAAATTACCAAAAGTTCCAGAGGGTAATGAAGAGAAAATAGAGAATAGCCGGACGTGACACTTGTACACGCTTTATCAATAAATATACAGTAATAACCGACAATATTGTGTAAGAAAACCAGTACAAATTTTATTTGTTCATTCAAAATTAATCTTCATGATTTAAAAACAACTTACAATTAAAGTAATATTTGTTCATTTTAGGTCACCATTTCTATTGACTATGCATTAAAATGACCTTATCTAACGTCTCGGAACGCCTTCTTTGGGTTAAACGAAGTCTTATCGTAAAACTAATATTTTAACAACAGAAAAGCTGAAATATATTTATGTAAAAAGGCTATAAAATATAAGAATTTGCAAGAATTCATTGCATATAACTGAAATCTCTTAAATTCTCGTTTTCTTTAAGGTTTAGGATGAAAAAATAATATTCCGAAATAACAGTGAGCATCTTAAGTCTTAAGATAAGAATTTTTGAAAAAGAAAATAATTAAAATAATCTGTCATTAAGTCATATATAGTTAAAGTATAAAAATGAAATATTTATTGCCTATCGTAATAAAATAAAAGTTCAATTACATTCAAGCTCCTCTCATTTAAAGAAATCGAAAACATAATATATATATATGGTGTTAAATCTTTTTCAAACTGAATCATTACATCGCAAATAATTAATTCTTGCAGTTAATCACTATATTTACTATATTCTATAGTATATTACGAAAACAATGATATTTGGTATAATTATTACAGCTGTAAAATCTAAAAAAAATTATCCTCAATTTCTTGTAAAATAAAGGTAAACAAAAAGTTTTAAGCTCTGGTTACAAATTTAAAAAAAAAAATGCTGAATAAATAATTATTTTAATTGGATTAAAAATGATGGTTAAAAGCTTCTAAAAATCAAATTATTTTAAAGGAATGTATAATGAGATATTCATTGCACACGTGCTTTTTTTTTTTTTTTTTAAAGATAGAAGTACAAAGTGAACAATTTTAAAAGATTTATAAAATTAAAATATTATTACGACTACTACGCATGATGTATAATCCCTAATTCAAATAATTAATTTTCAATCACATATAATATGTCTCAGAAATAGAACACTCTGATTATTAAAAGAACTATTTAATTTTCTATTTTAATTCTAGTGTTCTCTTTATATAAACGAGAGGTGATGCAGAACATGTTGCTGAATCACAAACTTGAAACTATTTTTTTAAGGGAAAAAAAAAAAAAATTTGAGTCATAATCATCAAAATTTCGAAATTGTTCCCAAATTTAAAATACCAGCTAAAAAAAAAACTAATATTACTATTTGGAATTTTTACATATAATTATAAATATTTTTGAATAGTGATAAAATATAAATATTTAAAATTACCAGGTCTTCTAGTGATGTTCGCATCTGTAAAAACTATCAATCCAGCAAACTGTTAAAAAAAAAAAGAGTTTTCTGTTATTATTTGAATACTGATCTTCATATTAAAGATATTACATTAGTTTGATAATTGAAGAAAAAACACGAAACACTGTTATTTTTTTAAATCAAATTACTGAAATTATCAAATCATTTTAAAAATATTAAATACTGGTCATATTTAAAAAATACAAATAGTTTATTAAACTGTGAGTAATAAATGTACCAGCTAAATATACATACACAAAAAGATAAACTATTTTTCAACGATTGATTTAACAACACTTCTTTCATAAAAGTCAATATATCGAGGAAAAATAAATTTTATAGAATTTCCGAATAACAGTTTAATTTTGAATTTTTTTTCCCCCTCCCAATAAATCGGGAAAAAAATTAAAAATGAAAGTATTTTTATAACACAAATAAAAATTGATTACATCTTTAATTCAAAAACTTTTTTGACATTTTTCAATAAATAAGAATACTCCAACATAATAACAAATATAATAAAAAATTTGAATTCAAATGACTTAAAATAGCTGATAGCAAAAGGAAAAAAAGAAATTAATGATACCTCTAAAGTTGAATATGCATCAACTCCATAAGATGCAGCTGGATAATGGACTACACTTTCCAAATTTCCTTCTTTCGACAACCATAAATGAGTCAAAGTACCATTAGCTCCTTCATCAAACAAGCTCATCTTTCTCAAAACCTAAAATAATAGAACAGATATAAGTTCTATTTAAATAACAAAGCTAAAGACATAAATAGAATCGTGCTTTAGAAATGTTTGAGTAAAATCTATTACATTTTGGAAACACACAACACACACAAAAATTTAGGGAACATATTCGAATTCAAAAATCCTGTCAACTTCGGCAAATCTAACTTTTAAATGATTAATTGATAGATTTTTTTAAAAAACTTTTGAGCTGTATAAGCGGACATCCACCTTCACGCTATAGCAAAGTTGCTTAGTTCCGAGTCTTTTACATATTTCAAAAAATTATGCTTTTGATATTTATACCAACAAAAATCTTCATATTATACCTATTATATACATAATTACTTTCCCCATCTGTTTTCTCTAGGTTTCTTTTATCTACTAGGTTCTTAATTGGTATAATTTCTTATAGATAGGTAATTAAAGGTTACATTATAAGAAATAATTAGTACCGCCATTTTCTTTTTCTTCTTTTTTTTTTTTTTTTTGTGAACAGTTGTTTCACATTTAAACCTTTTGAAAATTTAGGTAACATAAACAAACACGATAAAAGGAGCAAAAAATTAGTATTAATTAAGACACAATTCATAGAATAAGTTTTTAGATAAAATCTTTCAGTATTAAAAACAATGGTTTTATTCCACTCTCTTTTTAATAGAACAACTTATTCTATACTACAGTATACTATAAGAATACATAGTTAATTTCAACATGTTTTATTACATATCCTGTTCTCATTGTTCATTAACTGAAATTTTAGAAACATTATTGAGAGCTTTAAAATAAATTGTTACATAGATAATTAATTTCAGGGTGTAAATGTAAGAAGGCCTACAAAATTTTTAATTTCAATATATTTCATTTAATTTTATATAATCAGTTCTGTGAAATTTTTTTAATCATTTCCTATCGTACCAATTTTCCTTTCTTTGATTTTTTTCAATAATTAATTCTAATTCATACAAATAAAAATTAAATTCAATAAGTATCTTAAATAATAAGCCAACACAGATTCTTATAAATTTTACTCCATACTCGTATATTTAGAAAGGTGTTTGAAACGAACACCATATCTTTATAATTTATATGTAAAGAAAGAGAAATTATACCAAAATGGGCCTCGGATGGTATAAATTTCTACTCTTAAAAATTTCAAAAAAAAAAAGGGGGGGGAGGCAAAAGACAATTCCTTATTATACCAAATTATCTGCACTAATAGCTCACTATAATACAAATGCTTAACAACTTAGTTATAAATTTTTATTATTTTATCTTACATCGATACAAAAATAGCTAGATGTTATCTAATATTGTATGTGATGATTATTTTATTAATTCAAAAACTTACCTCAGCATGACTGAATTCATTTCCACCTTTCATATCATATAACGCCTTGTCCAGCGCGGATATGCCTACATAAGAAGCTGGCCTTCCAACAACAACGACTTCAATAGTATCTCCAGTCTTGTCTTTTTTATTATTTAATGTAACAGTAAACTGTAAGTAAAAGAAAAATTGTCGGCACATAATCACAAAAATTATAAATATTTGGTGGATAACTTAAAAAGGTAGTTGATATGAGCATTTTTTTGTGAGCTTTAAACACTAATTACTCGCAAACGATTACACTATTAAGAAACTCAATATTTTCGTTAACGATTATTAAAATGAGAAAAAATTCTTAATTTAACAAATTTCTTTTCCTAAACAAGTATATGTATTACAATTGTCTTTAAAATGAAAATGCACAAATAAATAATTTTTTTGCGCAATATTTAATTATGAATTAAGAATACAATATATGCTCTCTCTCTCTCTCTATTTAATAAGAGGAGAGTTGATCGATTCGTTCATAATAGTTACATGGTATTTGTCGAGGCATATTTCCTTCTGGCCTAGGATTTTATTTGAAACGCTCCTACTCCATTATGCTGTAATAGTATTGATGAACGAAATTAATAAGATTTGCAGATAGCGCATTTGATTACTTTTACAAAGTTATTGAAATATGTTGTATATTCTTGGTATAATTTGATTTAACCAACTATTTTGTTATTCACTCGTGTGGTGGACTTTTAAGAGATCATCCACTTAAGTTTAAATATGTGTATATATGTCCACATATAAAATATAAGTTATCATAAAAGTTTCAATACGTTTGATATCAGATAACATCATTAGTTTTCTAATGCGGAAGATTTTTTTTATTTTATAAAAGTGATAATAATTATACCAAAACATACAATTTTCTTTCTCTTCATTAAATGTTAAACTCGTTAATGTATATCCGTTCTGACTTTTCACGGATAATTATTCCACTCTGTCACTTATTTCCACTCAAATTAAGGTTCTCATTTAAATATAATGATGGATTTAAAAAAAAAAGGAACAACGCATATCCAAGAGTAAATTGTATCTAATTCTTACATTGTTTCTTGAAATTCCATCAACAGGGAAAGTTAAACTGTCCACAACTACTTCTCCTTCTCTGGCAACACTGTAGATTACAACTGTCGATGTCGGAGCCATTTCAGGAGACAAAGACACAGCGAACGTCTTGATGCTTGATGACATGGTCTCTTGGCCAGCAAGGAGAATAATTCCTTTAGACACCACCTATAAAAATACAAATTTGTGAAATTCGTTTACAGTACACAAATATGGCAAAATATGGTGCCTCTCAGATAGTGACATAAATTAAAAATTGATATTCATTCATTTTAATCATTTCTTTGAAAGACATCGCATATCAAAGATAACATTGTCATTCAGAAAATCTAATGTCTAAATATCTAAGTGTTACTAGCAGTCTCGATAACATTGATATAGCAAGAATTTATATTCATCACTTAGATCAATTTTTCTTTTCAAATACGAGGGATGTGCAGAAAGTATGTGAGATGAGATTTAGACATTCAAATAATATTTTTTTCCAACAAAGTTGGCCGAGCTGCGTTCAAGGTCAACATCTGGGAATTAAAATACGAGTTCGTTTGCCTCAGTTGGTTCAATTCTCATTTAGAGTTGTGTTAAAATGTGTTATCTCGATTCCGAAATTCACCAGTTGCGAGTGGAGATGCTTTATCCGGTTTCTTCTCACAAAGGGAAATGCGCAGTTCCAGATTTTTGACGAAATAAAAACTGTTTACAGGAATGGTTTCATGAGCTATGCCAATGTGCACAAGTGGTGCTTAACCATGCTTGTGTACAGCTTGCATAAACATTCAAAATCGTTGTTTCGACCCGAAAAACCATGGACTCAGTCTTCTGGGACAGTAAAAAGATTATAATCATTCATTTTCTTTTTCTACAAGAGAAGAAATTAAAGCCGAATGGTACTAAGAAATCAAAAAAATATTTCGGAGGGCGATATAGTTCAAAAGATGGGGAATGTGAACGAAGGGGGTTAGTTCGTTGCAAGACAATGCATGTCCCAACACAGCTAACGACACAAAGCAACTCTAGAGTTATCCATTTGATCTACCTTTCTAACTGCTCTGATATAGCAACTTAAAATTTTTATCAATTCACTCTCTGAAATTACTTACAGGTGGTCAAGAGTGCTTTGAAACAATGTGCCAAATAGGCAACGGAATATTTTTTTTTCTCTCAAAGGTATTAAAAAAGCATTTCCCTCGCCTAATAAAGTACTAAGTGAGGGAAGGCGTCTACGCTGACAAATAGAGATTGATGTGCATACAAGAATTTGTAAATTTTTCAAAAATATATTACATTTTCGATTTTAAGAAAATTAGTACTTTTATTTTTTGGATAACCTTTATATATAAATATGAATACTAGAGATTCTCTTTCACGTTTATGTTACATTTTTGATAGAGATTAGAAATAAAGTATATCGAGGATGTTCCACCCATTCACGTTATAGGACTTCAAATATAGAATGTTCTAATTATCAAATATTTTTTAAGACTTTACACACCACAATATCGTCGATGATAGATTGCACCATTTATTATATCTACTTAAGGAACAAATTATAAGGTTATATTTGATACATTTAATAACATCATTTTCTAATGTAACTACAATCAATTTATTTAGATAATCGTTTCATTTTAATATTCTCTCAGCATACAACAATAATGAATGATTATTACAGTTCCATTCTGACTACCTCTGAGAAAGATTTTGTGCTTAAAAGTTACATTTATAAGCATAAACAAGAATGTATGCTTATCTTTTTATGAAAATAAAGCAAAATTGTTTCACATAATTGTAAAATGCTGAATTTTTTTTTTTTTTTAAATTATCGAATATACTTCGAAAGTCTGAAGAATTCGAAAGTTTTCAGTGCGAAATTATTCTTTCTAAATTAAGTTTTTTTTTTACTTACCACATAAGAAAAGGATTCCACATAATAATTGGCCCGCACATGAAAAATGATATATTCACCCACCTATAAACAGAGTAAAATTATTTAGACCTAAATTAACATAAGTAGCGTATTTCACATCCTTAAAGATATTTAATGCATTTAATTTATGCATGAGATGAATTATTTCATACTATATATATAATATATAGATGAATTATTTCATACTATACACACACACACACACACACACACACACATATATATATATATATATATAGCCTTACCCTGGGTGTCCGAGTGCTGGTAGTCACTTGCAAATGCCTGTTGGTTTCAGAAAAGGCAGAATATACTTTAAGGAATGCTTTTGCTTGTTCTGAAGTGAGTTCATCAAAGTAATACGCCTAAAATATGAGTTACAAAGTCATGAAATGTGTGATCCTAATATATAAAATAAGTTTGAAAATAATTAGACACCATACCTCTAGAGTCATCACTCGAATATTTCTAAGATCATCTTTTGATCGAATTTCTGCTTGCAAATCGACCGCTACTTCCCAGATACCCGGATGCAATAAAGACATTTTCTCGTAACGGGTATTGAGACGCCGGGTGCCACCGCTATAAAATTCTACGATAGGTACTATTTGTAATTTTTGCTTCACTAAACGTTCAGATGGAATCGGCGAGCCATCTTGATAAAATACAGCAACCTATAAAAGAAAAACGTTTTTTGAAATAAGAAAATATCAAGTGAGTCATTTTTGTTTTCATGCAGAATATTTTAGCTATGAACTTCACGTTTATTTAAAACTTTTTCTTCGTTTTATGAGTTTATGCTCTGCTCTGGAGTGGTAGTAAGTACCTAGTCTTATTTGGACTGCAATTTCTCGTTTAAAGTTGTTGGGTGGCTTGATGGAAGATTTAGCTTGGTCGGAAACAAAAAGATCGTTTAAGTTACATATCGCTAGATTTTAAAACGGTCAATTTAAATATATTCCACCTTTTATTCGGTAACATTTGTTAACCAAGAAGATAAAAACTTGGGCAAACAGTATGAATGCATTGAATAGCATGCATTAAACACGATTTCTGTCTCCTTCTGACTATTTTGGTTTAAAGATATCTAGGACTATTTGTTGAAACATATGTTGCATGATTTTTAGTATACATTAAATTTTTCGACACGTTATTGTGAGTATTCCCCAAAGGCATGACAGTGAGATCTTCAACGCCCCTAAATTTGTTTTGGACAAAAAAAAAAAGCCCTCTTAAATATCTTCAACGTCCACCAGTTGGCAGTATCGGTCCTGTTGGAACCCCTACTCTAAGGCGATATAATGACCGTTTGTAAATGGATATCTTTTGTTTTGAACTACTGTCAAGGCACGAGGAAAACACTAAAGCTAGTAACTCATTTTTTTTTACTTCCTCACCAAAATATGCGTGGACTTTAAAGTTAAATTTAAATAATACCATAGGTCTTGGAACTGACACTCCTATTTTTGGGCTATGTAATCAGTATAAAATTCAGTAGTACTTGAAATAAGGAAATGTTTAATACTTACAAAAACTCTGAAGGGCATTCCAGGTTTGAAAATCTGTGGACTATCACCCAAAAAGTCGACTTTGATTCGAGAATTAAATATTATTGCTTCTGCAAAACCTTTCTCTATGATATCCAAATACCGCTCTCCAACATGCGCTGTAATGGTGACTTTGGATTTGTCTAATTGAGGAACAAGTTCTGCAAACTCTCCCATACGGAATCTGAAGTCTAATTTCCCATCGAACTGTAAACAAAATGAAACAAAAATAAACAGTCATATTCTGAAGAAGAAAAAAAAATTCGGAAAATTTTAAATTAATAATTTTTTAATAATGTTTCTACGCTAAACATAATTTAATATTTCTCAACATATTATACAAAACCGAGTCTCAACGATTTTTTGAAACCCATAACTTTTCTCTTACGACTCCAATTGAAAATAGAATTTCAAATATATTTAAAATAAAAATATAGCCATAAGATTTTCACTGATTACAGAGAGAGAGAGCTTGAATTTTCTTTGTTTTATTGTATTATTTTTTTAAAAAAAAACTTTCTTTCCATGGGAAGGGAAACGACTTTTTTTGTTGTTCTGTGATTTAAATATCAAATAAATTATTATATTTCAATTCTTTATTTGGATTTCATCAAGTTGCGATTTGGCATAAATGTACATAGGGCTTTACTTCAGGGAAAACAAACCTTAATATTTGCCCAGAATCCTGCAAACAAAAATTTCAATGCACTAAAAAAATATTCTTTATAAAAATTAACTGTGATTTATTAACATTGTAATCATTAATTAGACTGTACTATTAAAATTATTTTACTATACAAATGTGTGGCATATCACTAACCATAAATCCAAATATGAAAACATTTTGGTATTTATATTTGGGTGAATTTGCTAAAATATTTTACAAGTAAGAAATATTTTATTTCAGATCCATTGTTGAAAGAAGGTCGAAAATTAAATTCGAAAGTAATTTAATTCATAAAAAAATTAAATTTAAGTCATGTAAAAAAATGAATACTGAATCCAACTCGGCAAAAATTGAAAATATTTTAATTTATAAGAAAGAAAAAAATGTCAAATATCTTAAAGTGAACTTTAGATTAATAGATTACAAATACAAATTTGCATATAAGTATTGTTGTACGAATGATATTTATTTTACAACTATTAATTCGGTTGAAAATACATGTTTTGAAAACTGTTAACATGAATAAAAATTAATTGGCAATATAACTTTTATACAAGATTTAAAACAGTCGGTTCTTTAAATTTACAATGCTTTCAAAATAACGACTGTCCTCACGAATCCATAAATACATGTAAACTAAGATTTAATGAATTTCAAATAGCTAGGGTCTATATTTATACTCTATATTTCTATCCATATTTCATTCTGAAAATAAGTTATTATAACCTTTTCAAAGGAAACAAGTAAAAAAAATATTAGAATGCAACAAAAAATAAACTTTCTCCGTTAAAATAATAATATAGATGGATATTTACAATTGCATAATGCTGCTCAAGAGTAGGTGCACTGCCTACTCTATTGTTTCCCCTGTGGGGTTGTATAGAAGCGATCAAAGACAAATTCCCAATAACAGGAACTCCACTGGTATAGCTAGAAACATAAATAAAAGATTTTATATTTTCCAGTATCAAATATAGTATTCCATTCATAATTCTAGAGCAAATATATACTAAAAATTGAGAAATATTCAAAATTTCTGAAACACTAAGCAAACAAGTACCATTATTAAATTATTTTTAGTAAATATGATAAAATTCTTGTTTGCAAGTTGAATAAATATGGATTTCCATTGTAAATTTGATGATATATATAGCTCTTCAACAAAAATACTTAAATTTTGATCTATACTGACTTGAAATGTTTTAAATTTTGCAATTCTATATTTTCCCCCTTAAAATATGATATATTAATACAAAGGTATAGTAATGAATTGTGAAGTAGCTTTATATAACAAATGGAATCATAAGATATTTTGATAAATCTTTCATAATTTAATACTTAAAAATATTTTTAAAGATATTTAAGAAACATTATTTAATATTTATTGAAAGAATTCTACGTTTCCTGTTTCTTTACCGACTATCGAGTAAAAAAAAAAATTTTTTTTTTCAAAAAGAAAAAGGGATCATTTATGTAGATTAATATATAATTAATTGAACATTGAGCTAGAGATTACTATTTATTTAAAGGTTTTCAAGGATATAAATTTAAAACCCGATTAAATTTCTCTTATAACAAAAACACATGATTTTATTTCAGAGAATAAAATCATTTCCATAAATTTTAAAATAGGAAAGAAAAAAGAACATTTGTAACAACGTAAAATACTTTAAAAATCTTCTAAATGACTATAAATATTAAAATTTACATTCAATTCAAAACATTAAGTTCTAGCACTTGTTACAAGCATCGAATATAAATCAAAAATGCAGCTAAAAAATGGCAAATATACTCAGCAATTTCAATAGGAAAATTAAAACTAACTTTAAAGATAATAATAACATACTTTGCTTCTATTGTTCCATATACGTATTGTTCTTTATCCGTAAAAAAAGATGGCATTGTAACATTAATTTCATATCTAGTCTGATCTGGAAAATAAAATAGAAATCAATCACATAATCAAATTTCGTATTAAGAAAGTCATAATTATATATATATATATATATATATATATATATATATATATATAAACGTCTAACACGTGCCAATTTAGTTATGTGGGATAGATTTCTATATCGCTGAGTATTAACCAGCTTAGTTCTGATACTAATAACAAATATTGCATTTAAAATACTGGGAGAATTTAGATAAAACATTTTAATTCACGTGCATTTAATAATATATATATTAATATATATATATAATTAAAATTGTACCAGATACATATGGAAAATTATGGATCGATAACTTTAACATTGATTAGTACCGATTTACCCACATGAGTTGAATATAATATGGCACAATAAAAATGTCTTCCATACTATGAAGTGAAATAACCTGGAATTTTGCAATCGAGAGAGATGCAATACGATTTATAATCTTAATAAATTATGCATTATTTCTAGAGGTAAAAAACATGAAAATATGAGATTTTGAAACAATTAAATGAATGTATTTATTGCAATATGAGTTAGAAAAGAGTTTTCACACTTTGTACATGGTAAATGTTTCATGTTTAAATTACATAAAAGAGAAGTTAGTGTTATTATCAATACTTTAATTTTTACAGATAATCAGGGTTTTAATATTATTAGAGGTATCTGTAACTGTTTTGTCAGTAAAATGAATATCAAATTAAAAACTGGCGTAAGCTATATTTCAGAAAACTGCCTTTTTCTATTTATCAATAAATCTTTGAATAAAATTAATTTTTCTGGTGATTTTGAGAAACACATATTTTTCTTTCCAGTTACAAATCTCATAATTACCAGAGCTTTTAAATACAATAAGAAACTTGGAAAGCTTATTTTTAATTACAATAAAATTTCAGAATTACAAATCCCGCAAGTTTATAGTTGCTGTGATTATAGTATCCATACTATCAACATGTTATCACATGTAATTTAAATTTTAACAATTTAAGGGAATTTATGCTTAAGGGCAATACTTTTCTTACTGATTTCTTACAGTAATTTAATCATAAGATACCAAATCACAAGAAACCTTGATCATTTTATTTTTAAAGTTGTAATTAAATATTAGATGAATTTAGATCCTTGTCTTGAAAGAGATTTTAAATTTGAATTTCTAGGTATGGCATGAGGCTACATTTAAAAATTTCAGACTATATATATAGGATTTGTTGAGGTATTTTTATAAATTTACATGATTTAATGAATTTACACAACAAAAAATATAATTAAGAGTAAACAAGTGTTTAATAGTTATATTAATATGCTTTTAAACATGTGCAAATATTAATACAAACATATAATTGAGGCAAACTTACAATATTCTTCTACTAAGAAATTATATTCTTCAACTTGTCCCTGTAAAAATTAAATGCATTTGAATTAAGAATGCACAATAAATTCATAACAAATAATAATATAGTATCAGAAATAAATAATTCAAGATTTATCAAACAGCGTCTTATAAAGTTTGTAATTTCTATTCATATTACATTAAAATATATAAATTATTTAAAATATAAAATACCTGTGCAATCACTTGCAGTGTCCATTTTCCATAAACTGGTTGATGCGATAGAGGATACTCCAAACTGACGGCACCTGATTTAAAATTTCAAGTATATCATTAAAATACTGATTTAACATTTGTGTTACAATTAAACTTCAGGAGTTTTTAGAGGTCACTTAAATTTTGCAATTTATCCAAATTGTTGAAATCAAATATATATGTGTGTGTGTGTAGTTTACGTCATTAATAATTTTTAACGAAAGTTTTTAAATCACAGACTATGTTAAAATCAAAAATTAATACAGAATTTTATGAGTTTTTTCAAATAAAAAGTTATAAAAAGCTAATAACAAGCAGACTTTTTATCTAGAAAAATAACACTTTAATTCGCCTCTTACCTAAATTAGTTTGCCTTGACAACCATCGTCTCACAATTGTTCGTCTCGGGTCTAACATATATAAATCTACTGCATCTGGGAAGGCCTTCAAGCCAGTGGTTATTGGAAGAGCTCTAAATCGAACTGAAAATGAGAGAATTATATATTAACAGTTTTTTTAAAAACAAAGTTTTAAGCCAATATTTACAATTGATACTAAGCACTGTTGCGTTTATTAAATGGGAAAAATATCAAACCATTTAAAAATATATACACAGTAAAATTAAATAGCGACTGCATCGTGTTATTTGTGTATATACTTAAATCTATTGCTTTCCCCATGCAAAATCTCTAACTTGACAACTCTGTAATTAATTGACTTTTAAGATACAAATGGCAAAGCATTCTTAGTTCATATTTTTTTAAGTAACTCATAATCTTTTCATTTTGATCTATGTGAAATCGCAGAATTTCACATAGATCAAGAAAAAGAATATGAAGCTTAATTTCCTATGAGATTCCCAAGGAAATACATGTATCCATTGTCCGATCCAAAACCAGAAAAATGTAACATCATTTCCTGTCTATCAGTATTAACTTCACATCAAAGAAATGGATTATCGGATTCGATTCAAACGGACAAACTTGTAGAACAACAGGGTTTGTTATATGTTTCACATAAAACTAAATTTCAAAACTTTTAAGTGATTTGGTAGGCATATTTGGAGAGAGGGATATTTCAAATCAAATATCATCATCAACAGAGTATAAATCAAAATCAAAAGATCTATTGCTGATAAAAATAAAATTGTATTATTCAAGGTTTTTGGAATTCCTGTGAACCCCTTTTGTACAACTAACTGTGTCTTTGAGTGGCAGCATCGTTAAAGTGATTATTTTAAAAGGGGCAATTTGTATCACATATTTTTAAATGATAACTTTTCACTGTGAAATTAAAAAAATAATAAGATAGAACTTTAATTACTTCGGCTGTATTAATATGTGATTCTAACTGCATAATTAAAACTTCAATTTAAATACCCAGACAGATTTTTGAATGGAAACAAAATCAATTTACTGATAAACGCTTAATACTAATTAATTTGATATTGAACTTATGTTAGACATATGAAAAGTTGACAAAACTATTCAAGCAAAAACAACTTTTGTAGGTGTACGAAAAGAAAAAGACTTCCGGAGGGAAATTACCATGTGAATAAATAAGACGCGCCTTGTTCACAAATGAAGAATAGTTGTAAATTTTAATGATGATGAGCGCTAAGTAACCTGTCTAAAGCTGCCAAGAGTCAAACCCATCATAAAAGAAAAATTACAAGCTTTTCATAAAATTCAATGAACTCAAGGTGAAATCAACAGTAAAATATACTTCGCCTAAGAAATAGATTTCATTTTTGCTGCATATATGCAATTTTAAGCACCCTTATCTAATCATTAACGAATAAAGTATATAAACATTTGAAAGTCTATATGTTTCTTCAGAACCATCACAGATTAAAACTGGCAGGTAGCAGATATCTGCAAATGGATTAAATATCTTATTTTAAAATTTTCTTCGAATTTTTTTTTTTTTTTTTTTTTTTTTTTTTTTTTTGGACAACGCAAGAGACGCCAATTTTAATTAAGTGTTGTAGAGAAATTTTATGCCATCTGAACGCGAGACAAATTCCTTTCTCAGCCATAATCAGTTTGCCATAATCGGTGCTTCGTCGATTAGTAAATTTCATAATTTCCTTAATCGTTCAGATTAAAAATTTTAGGAAAAGTATACTGAATTTTAACAATTCAAGAAATTTTTTTCAGAAACATCAACAGACTTACTACAATATAATATCTTATTATATTGAAACTTGAAATGAGAGTCATAATAAATCTTATAGAATATCTGCAAATAAGAAATTGTTGTCTTAATTGTGACTGAGATGACTCAAACAACAAAACATAACGAAAATATATAAAATACTATTTCGAAACTTTTTTGACAATTGAACTTAAAACATGTTTTGGACTTCAGTCGTAACACAATTAGGAAACTTTAAATAATTAAATTGAGAATTTGTTAGTGTTCCTCGAGAAGAAGGCAGATACATCGGAATTAGCGGTGAAAGCTTCACGCGTCCACCAACTCCGACAGAATCGAGAATGATTGGTTTGGTTTTATTAACGTCGCACTAGAAGCAACACGAGGGCTATTGGAGACGGAGCTCGTAATTCTGAACCTCAATCAAAAGACGAGGACAACATCTGCGCTGGCACCCCTCTCTCCTAATTTCCACATCACACCAACGGGAGGACTTTGGGCCCCGACGGATTTATTGTGCATCAGTCTAGCTACACGGCGGGTCTTTAGTGGCACCAATGATCTCGCCCCCGACTCCGCGACCCTGACAACAGGCTACTGCGGCCATGAAGTGACAAAGTTTTTTCTCCAGGGAAGTTAAATTAAAGATTATACTGATCACAAATATGGTGATATATGTAGGGATCTTTAGGTATTTTTCATGGAGTCTTGAGTGTCTAATGGGGAATATCCAAATTAGTTCAGAGTGCGTAAATGCTGACCAAAGCTTTTTGGAAATCGCGTGATCACATAAATTAAGAGATTAAAAAGAATGGGGTCACGAAATACCAATGAAACGAGAGTAAGATGATTAAATATCTTCGATTTTGAAATTATTGAAACAACTTCGATGCTATTAATATTCTGTTACAGTTATTGAATATCAACCCCTTTAAGTAAATACTTAAAGGGTTGATTATTTTACTTATAATTCAAGATGTTACATTTTGAAAGAAGACACCACTACAGACTTAAAAACTCTCTTAAAATCGAAATATTGTAAAAATATACAAAATAATACATGCAATAAAAATAGCATTGTAAAAAAGTACATAAAAGTAAAGATATTATAATCTATTCAGAGTGTACATATTTCTACTTACATATATATTATAATTACCTGTTTGTCCTTGTTTGTATACTGGTCTGTCAGTTTGCACAAATATGGTCATGGATCTCTGTGAAAAGGTGAGTTTGGTTTCATTGATAAATGCCGTGCCTCCCAGCACTCCATTGACATTGCCTTCTACACGTAAATTATATGAGCCTGGTACGCTAGTGGTAGGAACCTAACAACCATACATAAATAAACATAGAACTTATTATTTAATATCTTATTACTAAATATAGAACTTATTATTTAATATCTTATTACTAAATATAGGACTTATTAGTAATAACTTTTTTTTCTTTCCTTAATTTAAAAAAAACATTCACGATTTCTATTTAAAAAAAAAAAAAAAGAAAAGAAATATGTATAAATACTCAATGATGCATACGTTCTTCACTTTACTCATTTTGTACAATAAATATTCATTGTCTTGAAAAAAAACTACAAGTTTTGATGTTATATAAGATTGAGTTAATAACAAAGAATCAAATTACCATTATGTTTCCTTTCAGGTATTACATAAATTGTGTTAAAATTTTTTTAAACTTATCTTCATCATTGTAAAAGTGCTCAACCCATACTAAGAACCTATTTTTCTAACAGAAAAACATCTCGGCATTCATATATACCAGGGCGGCTATATGTATATATATATTTGACACCGTATTCTTAGAGTTTAAAAATACTCTATAAATATACATTTTTTTTACATTACATATAAGATTAAATATCATTAAGTCCATATTGAAGGTTTATTTAGAGCACCGAACCCTAGTTGGGTCTTTATCTCTTATCTGAGTTGAACCTGAATAAATAGCTATTTCAATGCCCTGGTAAATTTTGGATGCTGCACAATATAGAGATTTTAAAATTTTAAAAAATGCTATTGAGATGAAAATTTAAAAATAAGAGTTATCAGTTAAATGCATTAAGTTGTATAAAGTTCTGAGTTAAAGTATCTATGAACTTTTGTGAGTAAGCAATGAGATGGGGTGGGTGGGGCTATGATAGCGCTTGTCCAATCAGGGAGCAGCTACTCGAGTACTGGGAAATGTTCTATCTTGGTTAAGAGAAACTTCCCTCTTACCTCTATGGGACAGAGGGAGCTCTCCTAATGGTAATATCATTAAGTGTGTCATTTTAAGAAATGAAATGTTAAACACATTTTATTTTTGAAAAAATAAATTGATTCAAAAAAAACCCAGCACAATGAACATTTGTAATTTTTATATGATACGTAAGCCAAAATATAATATTAATATTAAAGCATTTTGTTATTTGAAAAAGTGTTACAAATTTGGGTACCATTATTTTGAGAGAAGACAACCGTACGCCAAAATTTTGATTACTTATCGAGTTCAGAGTAAGCATTTTTACAACGGCAGTATAAGCGTATAGAACAAGAGCAAATGTATTCCTCCATTCTCTAGATTCGAATTAATTCGTTCAGTTCAAGTTAAAATATTACTAAAAAGTATGTGAAAAATAAAAGGTATGCAGCAGCTCAACTCTCCTCTCGCATTATCAGTGACAGTTTATCCAAACCAGTTTAAAGATCAAAACAGGGATGAGGGTTCTTCATTCGTAAGTTCAAATCTAATTCACTTATACATTTAATTTTAAAAATGTTTATATACAGTAAAGGATCCAAAAATTTTTCACTATTGATCCAATTGACTGATGATACTGCGGCAGGTCTTTTCAACAACAATGCCAGAAGTCAAAACGCCTTACTAACTTCCTCAAATGGGAATTTCTTATAGTGTAGTTGCTAAGAGAGCTCGAAAAGCGATGGACAACTTTTCTTCAGACCGACAGATTAAGGGTTCGAAATACGTCCGGCACCCTAAGTCAATTTTTCTCACCCACTTCGAGGTAGAGAAACCTTCCCCGAAGTGGCAGGAGAAAACATCAGCCATCGAAATTAATAATTTTATTCTATTCAGTAATCTTTTAATAATTATATTCTATTTAATAACTGCACAGTTCCATTTTTTAAAGAAAATTTCTTTATTTTTTTTCATTATCATGCCAAAAATGTTCATCTATTTCTCCGTTATGTTAAGCGAAACTGCCATTTTTATGATTAATTATTTTAAGATACTTTTATTCAAGATAATGGATGTATAGGCAACTTCAAACAACAACATTCATTTTTGAATGTAACTTATACTCCATCTAATCTCACACGTGCACAGAAATAGCTTACCATTAAATCCTGAGTTCATTTATTTTTACGTAACTGGAAACGTCTTTAAATTCAGAAAGAAAAAAAAAACATATAATTGAGATAAAAAGGAAAATTATTATTTTTAAATTTTATTTATGTAAAATATCAGAAAACGCCATCGTAAATTAAGAAATGTCTTTATGTTCTAAAAAATATACTTCTAGATAATGCTAAATAAAATATTGAAATGAAAATGTAAGCAAAAAAGTACTGAAATGAATATGTAAACAGAAAAGTAAAATAATTTATATGTAAACACAAAAATATAGGTTGGTTGGTTTTATTAACGTCGTACTAGAAGCAACGCAAAGGATCTCGTAATTTAAAAATTAATTAAGAAAGGAAATTTAAATTTAATTTAAAGCTGGATTTATTCACACGAATAGGGCTTTAAGTTTGGATTTAACGATAAACATTCATTACTAAATGCTTACTTTCATTAAATGAATTTTATTAATTTTTCTCCAGTAAATGAAGTAACAGATTCATTTAATTTTAGTAAAGGTACGTAAAATTTTCAGTTTCAAATAAATAGGCCCGTAGCTTTAATCTTTATCAATATTTTCAAAATATGAACACTAAAGTAAAACCCCTTGCAATAAGTGGTATTAAAAATGAAAAATATCTATGTCAATAAAAGAACTTACTTTTAACAGTAGAGTTTCTGGAATGTTTTGCTTTACTTCCTGCAGAGCTGTGGCAAGTTCAACACCGTCGCGCTGTATAGATGCTCGTACGGTGATAGGAAACATTGTTTGGAAGATGCTAACGGTGACTCTGTACACTTGTCCAGGTCGCACCATTTTTGAAGCCATGACAAAGTAGGTCCTTAAAATTATGCGATGGTTAAAATTGATATGATTGTGGGTTCTCTTACATGAACTAGTTAGGCGATTCGGAAAATTTAAATATATCGGGAAATATTGTAATAATTTTGAAAAATAAATTTTGAGAGTTTCACGTTTTAATCAAAAAAAAATTTTTTTAATGAGTACTAAGTAACGATACAATTCAAATTAGTATTATTGCAAAAATTAATAATTCATAAGTAAAAAAACAAAACAAAAATTATTATAAAAATCTGAAATGTATTCCAACAACAGCAAGATTTTTTTCCAAATTAGAGTGAATATGACATTATATTTTTTTTAAATTGTGCACTAAACATTTACAGCAATCAGTTTTAAGATTATATTTAATCGTCAATTTCGTTTGAAGGTAGCTTTTAAAATTTTACAAGAAAGTAGTACACGTTTTTCGAAACATTCATTACAATTTTCATTAAAAAACGTTCTCCCTCCACCTTTCTTCGGGAAAATTTTTCGCGTTGAACATAAGTATTTTTAGAAAATATTTTTCACAGAGATGTAAAGATATTTCCCCTTAATGATATCGAAAAAGGTATTATGAGAAGGCTGGCTATTAAAAAACGAGACTGACGCTGCTACAAAAGAAGTACGCATGCATCAAAGGACAACGATCAAGAGTTGTTTAGCGTAAAGCCTTCTCTTTCGAATGCAGTGCATTTCGCTTCAATAAACAAATCCGTTTCGCCGTAGCTTCGTTCGTATTGGAGTTATTTTTTTGTTTCGCAGGAAAAAATGATATAAACAACAAAGAAAACGAGTTGTGAAATTTCCCAAAAAACTTGGAAAAAACGTTTCTGATAATTTATTGAAAGAAGTGTATGGCAATGAATGTTCACGCGTGCAAGTTTTTTTAAGTAGCTTAAGAGTTTTCAACATGGCCAAGAAGACGTCGAAGATGATTCACTCCCATGTCGCCTTTCCATAACCAAAATGGATGACAATAACGAAAAATCGGTAATCTGATTCGATATATCCGTCGGTTAAGTATTTGTGCCATTGCTGTTACTTTAGGAATAGATAAAGAATTCGTAAGGTAAATTTTCCCACCAAGACAATACGCCGGTTCATTCCACATAGTCTATCAAGAGGTTTCAAGCCAAGCGCAACATAATAGTGAAGACCAGGTTCTTGTGCCATGCCACTTCTATTTGTATCCTAATGTGAAACTTGCATTAAAAGAAATAAAATTTGAGTCCATTGAAGCAGTGTGAAAGAGAAAGCGGCACGCGTCCTGAAGGAGCTGAAAGAAAACTTCCAATTGGAAGATTCGCATGGGGCGTCTTAGGGATAGAGGTGTATATTGAAGGTGATTATAAGTAAATAGGTATGAAATGAAATTATACAAACACATATATAATTATACATATATAAAATTATGTTTTACAACGTCAAAATCGTTATTTAATAGCTACACCACTTATTATACCCCGTTCCTTTTTAAATTAATTCAATTTATAATGTATTTTAAATAGTCTATTCATTATCTGGAGTAAACAATAGAATGAGGAATGAGAAACTTTATTAACTTATTCAAAATCCTAAGACTTGACTAAAATTTCCTTGAAATACATTCGAATTTTTTAAAACCACTAAAATTACAAATTAAAGAAAATAATCAATGAATCACAAAATAAAGGAAAACATATTACATGCAAGACTAGTTAAAATACAATCATTCGTGATAACTTATACGAAATCAACAAAAACGATAAATGATATATCTTTGATTGATTATTTTTTGAATAATGTACTTTCAACATCAGATTTTTAAATGCTTTTGAGTTAAAATATTTATGTGTTAAATATTCGTCAATAGAAGTACGAGTATATTATTTTTCGGAATTTTGTCAACTATTTTCTGAAATTCATCACAGAAAACTTTACCTTTTCCTCCAACATCTCAAAATCCCACTGTAATGTCTTAAATATAATTTTTCGTATGAGATGCATTTACATATTATTATAATTCTAGGATATTAACAATTTTTATGTTTTAATAATGCATATTCTTATTTAATGTGCTAAAAAGGGCATTATATAGAGTATCATACATTTCATAATGTTAATTGCCTTTCAGTTTGTCACTATGTTTCTCTTCCGAATTTTATTTCACGCGTATGTACACAAAATGTGATTGTATAACAAAAGAAATTGTTAGAGAAGAACCCATCCGAGAAAAGATTAGTGCTGGCACCTGACTGATAAAGGGGTGTGGGAAAAAAAGTTGAGAACGTTGTTCTAAGGTTTATGAGATTTTTTTGGAGCAGGACTTTTTAGTTACTTACGGTTCATGTTTAAGATGTTGTTGGCGGAAATCAGAAGGGAACTGAGGATAAATGTCTTGAGATGATTGACCGGAAACCGTTGCAAGTGTCAACAATATTACTGTAGAGACCTTTAGAAACATTGTAGAGATCTGTAAAGAAATGCATAATATGAATATTTCAAAATATGAAACTATACAGTAAATAAGTGGCGATTGATCATTAAAAATAGTATGCGTATAGAAATAAATAGGAATCAGATAACTATTGAAATGGGAACATTTTCCCTGAAAGTAAAACAAACAAAATAATATTTTTTTTAAAAAAAAATAACAAATGATGATAACAAATTTGAGTATCATTTAACAAAAAATATTATTCGCGCTCATGAATTGCAATTGTAGTAATGTCAGTATGTAATATTTTTAATGTGATCATTAGTGTGAATTGAGTGGCTACAGGTGTTGAAGAGGAGAAAAATAAAAAAAAAATTAATTGCAATTTGAGATTGTTTCCGTATAAAAATATAAAAGAAATCATAATTTCTTGCATACTATTGTGAACTGATTAATGTGATGTCAAACTATAGCTACATATTGGTGACCCGGATGTGATTTAAACAAACTGGCTCTTGATATGGAATCAAACATTGCGCCCTCCACGTGTAACTATTCCACTTTTTAGTAACTGCCAAAAAAAAATCTGCTTTAATTAGTTTTGTTATAAAAAGTATTTTTTTGAAACATCGTAGAAAATATTTTCAGTTCTTCAGAACTTCATTTCAATCTCAAAGCAACATTATACTTCTATAAGGTAAATCATCTGAATCAAATAAAATCGCATTACTTAACCATGGACAATGCTTAATACTAATAATTTATGCAACATTTCAACCGAATACATTTGTTATAACCTTGTCTCTATAATCACAATCTGTAATTCCAATTCAAGTAACAATACCTCTGAAGAGAAAGTTCGGGAGCCTACGACCTAAAAATTCCGCATATAAAACGCCTTTGCCTTGTTATTTTAAACGTATTTTAAGCTAATAATGTTGTATAAGTTAATATAAATATGACAAAAAATTTTCGATACAGATAACTAAAATAAACGAGCTATTATATAAAATATTTATATAAGGTAGTATTTGTTTGATTTTTTTGTTCTTTGTTGTTTTGATTTTCTTGTTCTTTGTTGTTTTGATTTTCATGTGGGATTCTTGAAAAGTTTCAGAGAAAATATTTCTGATCAAAAAAATAAATTTTTAAAAATTTTAATACTGTATTAAAACCAAATACACATTCAATGATAGAAAATTTACCACATTTATGCATAAAACCTAGAACTTTAAGCTGTTGCAACATTTAAAAAAATCTTGGAATAAAGTTGAGCAGCCTTTCACAGCAAAATGCTGTTAAATACAATTCATTATTCATTTGTCGACTCCGTTTTATCTCCTAATACAGATGAGTTTCAACCATCCATATCCAATACAGAATTTAGCAGGACGAAGATAGGAAGAACGGTTCGTTACACATGAATTAACAGAAATCCCGTATTGTGAACAGAATTCAACACACAACATTCAGACTAATATGAGCTAATTCAACTGCTTAATAAATGTTTAAAATTTGTAGTTCGTATACCTATATTCACCTGAATCTCCAAAATTCCAAAATGTACAGACGAAATTTAAATGTAGTTAATATTAAATTTAAAAGAAAAATTAGATGTAAGTATCAACACACACACACACACACACACACATATATATATATATATATATATATATATATATATATATATATATATGGTGTATGTATATATTCCATTGTTTATACTGTTTTTCCCCTACGGTTGAATTTTTGTTTTGAACTGAGATATCTGTTCATATTTGGTTTTATAGTAATTCACTGAAGTGTGATGGCCAGATCCACAATACTAGCATAAAAAAGCTATTTCTAAGTCTTAGACAGTTTAAGAATAACATTATTTAAATTTAATTTCTTAATTCGTTTCACTTGAGATATGCTTTGTAGATCTTGGTATGGTTTTGATGTATTGCATTTCGCTGTAATTTTTTTTAAATTACTGTTTTTATTTTTTTAATTATTTACATATTTAAATATGTATTCTTGAATATTACGTAATATGACATTTTCAGCAATTTAACTACATATTTTCACACTATAATTTATAATACTTAACATGTTTTTAAAATATAGATAATCTATTTTTAACTTTAATGTTCTTTTTTATTTTATTTTACTAAACCTTTAACTTAATTTTGTAAAGTGTGCAAACAAACAGTTTTAATATTTACTATGGATTTATATACATATTAAAATAATGTATATATATATATATATATATATATATATATATATACGTACATTCATGTGTGAGTGTGTGTGAGTGAGTGTGTGTCTATGCTGTAAACTCTCTCTTTCCTTTTATTCATTCGGAACTTTTAAGATAAAAGCTCTAACAAATTCTCGTCAGCAATTTGAAACTAATTATAATAGTTAATCATTAGTTAGTATCTGTTATTGATTGCAAATATTAAGATAGAAATTTATATAAATTCTAGAACATTTTTTCTTTGGGCTAAATATTATGTAAAATCATTATTGCGGTTATTCTTTCTCTGTGATACTGTGATGAGTGAAATGTATTTTGTGAATTGTATGAAAGATTCTCTCACAAACCAATCGCATTATTAGTTAGCATCTTGGAACCCTCATCATAAATCAGAATAAAATGGTTCTTCAACATCAAATATGTTTTACGTATGACCAATCTTGTGAAATGCTTAACGGCATTTTTTAACATTTTATTTGCGTGTTAAAATGTTTTTAAAATAAACTTCGCCATTAAAGTATTTGATTGATTGAAACAAAATATTAAATGAAGTATTTTTTGACTTTTTCAAATTGATTGAAATAAATAATGACTCTGTTTTCGGAAACTTTTAGTAGAGTAATACATTTTTACAGTAAGGTGTAAATGCTTTTTAAAGTATTTACAGCAATCTTTCAAAACATCTCAAATAAAATCATAAATCTCAAATAAAATCATTTCATATAATTTTAAATGCAAGTGAAACTATTACAAATTCATATAATTAGAATTTTATCATTTTATTCTTCTTATTTTATAATTAAAATTGATTAAAATATTTTCAAAAAAAATTATTATTATATTAGAAGTTCTTGTCATAATTATTATTATTTTTTTCTTTTTGTATAAATACTGATTTACTCTTACAATATGAAAAAAAAAGTCTCATGCCAGATCCAGATTTGTTAATATTATCTTGGGTCAGTTTGTAAAGTTAATACAAGCAAGATTCTCTTTTAAGTATACAAAAACTTATGTAGGTTAGAGATGTTAAGTTACAGGAAGAAAATTTTAACTACAATTGTTCTAGCTAGTCTTTATACTGTCCTTTCCAAAATAAACATATGATGAGTGGTTCAAAAAGTACCTGCCTTTTGAAGACAAACGGCTAAGGCAAGTTTGTGGTACCATTGTGTGGTGCCCTGTGTTAAACGGCACTATAGAAAATTTGACACTGATTTATAAGTTAATTTTTATTTTCAGCTATTTCTGCCAAATTAAAATTTGATTGCTGCCACTTTCAATTGTTTGAGAAGATGAAGTCTAGATTCATCATTACTCAACGGAAACCAAGCAACAATAAAAGCAATGGACTACTTGTGATGAATCTTCTACAAAGAAGACGACGACGGTCTCATCAACGGGAAACGTGATGTTTTCTAAGAAACGCGTGAAGCGCATTATATACACAGATTTCTTAGAAGAAAAAAAATGGTCACAAGGAAATACTGCATAGCTTACCCCATTAGTCTCTCCCATTCCCTACATGGATACGCAATAAACCATCCTCATAAGTTCAACAAAAAAATTAAAAATCCCCCCACCTCGAACCTCACAAACTTAATCCTTGTACATTTGGCCAAAGATGGCTTTTCCCGTACTTGTAGTACATGAACACTATAAATCCATACTCATTTACTTTATTTTCTGGAAAAATACATTATGTAATGGAAGGCCTCAAAATACACACAAAAGCATCTATTTCACAGAACTTGTCTTCGATTAGTAAGATAGCTAATTCACAGAAATCGTCATAAATCAAAGAATTACCCGAAGGTGCTTCTAAAAAGGCCAATTTATTTCTTATTAAGGATACCATTAGCAAACTAATTGTCCGAGCTGGCCGAGTCAAAGACGAAGAAGACACATTTACTTCGACTAACAGCGCGCCAACTAAAGTAACTAAAAAGCGTCGGAAATGCAGAAGGGCGTGATTTAAAGAAGTTGAAGGAGCGCCAACACCCAGCACCTATTACTTCAATTGTACATGACCTTGTCAACGAATAATCTATTTTCAGTTATTGATTGTTTTTTATCCGACTGAATTTGCCCCTGTCAAAAAGTCGCCTAAAGGTGGCTTCTGTCTTCTGTTTATGCAAAAGTGCACACATGATTTTCAACACATCCAAAGGACAATTTATTGTAAAACATAATTTTCGCGATTAATTTTTATCGTAGTATGCAGATGGGGTCTCAAAAATAATACTAATTGTTTTTGTATTCATGTACTTTCCAAAGAAATTTTCTTTTTCATGCAACAAAATTACAGAGAGAAATTTTGGTCATTAATTTATGTCACGGAATTCGGATAAGTCCCAGAATTTACAAGCTATTTTTGTATTTATTTGCTTTTCAAATTATTGTGAATCTTGTAACAACTTGAAGTAAAAATCATTTTTATTGTACATAAGATTTGAAATGTAATGGTTTTCAAAGAAATGTTAAATATATTTTTTCTGTCTCATTTGTATTTTTAACTCTGTTTCATGGTCGCAGTAGCCTAATGGTCATGGTCACAAACTTGCGGCCGGCGTTGTTTGTCCGGTTGTGGATTCAAGTCCTGGTACCACTTCAGGCCCAACAAACATATCGTGGGGCTGATGTAAGTTAAATACGTCGAGGCTCCTAATCCACTCCCTCGCGTGGTGTGAAAGTTTGGAGAGGAAAGTAAAAGCTCAGGAGTCGTCCTCGTCATTTCACCGTAGTTCAAAATTAGGAGGTCCGTTATCAATAGCCTTCCAATTGCTTCTAAGTGCGACTTCGAAAAGCGATCAATCAATTAAATCTGTTTCTTTCTTCCAGTGTATTGCATTTTGCATGAAAACTGTTAGTGATAAATATTATTTACATTTTTTTTTTTTTTTTCAATTTTAAATTTCACTTGTAAATATCTTTTCTTACAGTAAATTTAGTTTCATTAAGTTCTTGTGGAAAATGATTTCTCACAGAGTAATGCAACAAGATTAAAAGAAGTAATTTCTGAATTTTCTCTGACATGCAAGTGCATGTTATCAGGTTCCTTGATTGAAATAAAAAATTTGAATTCAATTATCGAATAAAAATTTATTGAAATAGTTATAATATTTATTCAAATAAATATGTTCTTCAAAATAAAGAGAAATATATTGAGATAATTGAAATGGCATTTAAAGTCATTCCAAAGTTGATATTTTCAATGAAAAAAGTAAAGTCAGAGAAATAAATAATATATATATATATATATATATACCAGTATAGTTGGTATAGGCGGTACGGTATAGTTTATATAATGAAATGTTAATGGACAAGCTATATTAACAATTCAACATTGATTTATTGTATAATGACTATAGAGATTTAATAGAAGAAAAAAAAGATGCGTACGGTTTTTTTTTCAGACTCTAAAAGATGGGGGGAAAGGAAACATTCGAAGAAATTCTGCTCACAATATATATAATTATTGCGTTAAAAATTATGATAAAATATTAGAGTTGTATCTGTAATAAATAGCAAAGCCAAAAATCTTATTTATCATCGATTTTTATCAAAACTGATCATGAATCCTTAAAAGATGCTGCATGAGAGCTAAAAATTTATATGTATTTTCTAGTAATAGATTAAAAGTTCTGAATCGATTTGATTGGGATGAACATCGAGGAAAGATAATCGCAAATGGTTTTAAAGACTTACAATTCGTAATCCTTCAGAAAAATATATATATATATATATAGCAAAATATCGACAAAGCTTACAGTCCATGAAATAAAACTCCATGGTTTACGCTTCAAGTAGTTTTTATGGGGTGGGGGAATTACAAATTAAGAAGCCTTACACAAATACTACGATGGAGCACAAACCTCAATACATTATTTTAAGTAGTACTCATTATGTTCTAGGCAATATAAGAAAATAAAATTAATTGTTTTCCTTTTTTCGAATGGCAAGTTTGTTAAAGCGTATCGGGAATCATTATCAAAAGATGTAGAGAGAGAGAATCTATTAATCAAGAAACATTTTACATTATTACAAATATAAGCTTTTGGAATTGAAAAACAAAGCAATAAGCAAAATTTTCCAACAATTAAGTCATTCATAGTCTAAAATAATTCAAATGGAATGAGCACGATGAAGCTTAATATCTCCTATTTTAGGAGAACTTCACAGTAATAAGCAATGGAAAATGATTGAAGATTGTTCTGAAGTGGGCGGTGGATCACGAATTCAAAAAGAAACGAACCACATTCCCTGCGGCAGAGGTTGTGGTAAACATTTTCCAACGCGTGATACAGTTGTGGAAATAAATGTTTCAAGTTTGTCGATAAGAGCCCCATCCATCAAGCTCATCCCCTTAAAAGTCTCAACTGGAAGCAATTTGCTCTTCGCCAAGGATTGCAAATGAAATGAAACAGCGTGGGTTCCAAGAACTCATTTGTCAGTGTAAGGCCTCGCATATTTGTTTCTCCATTGAAATTGGGGATTTTTGATGAAAATCGTGAATGGGTGACGGATGAAGAGTAAGTGGGCAGCCCTTGTTGGAATGAACTGCATAAATTCGGTGGGTGATTTATATTGTGAAGCATTATCTGAGTTTGTCATTCTTTCAAAACGAATATTAGTGATAGGGGTGCTGTGGTACTAATTGGAATTTCATCTAATACTCTTTCACCTATATTCATAATACTTAAAGGACACAAAAAATGAAATCAAAATGCAGTCAAAGTTTATACATAATATCTCATAAAATTATAACTATATTTCCTTTAGATTAACTTTGTATCTGCAAAACTGCTTTAAATTCCTAATATAATTTTTGAACGAATAATGGATATCTCTACTACATGGAATAATACAGAAGCATTTAAATTGTGTTTTAAAAAAATTCTTAATTTCATCTAATATACTATAATAATATTCCTTATTAAATTTCTACTTTACATAACCTTAATTAATGTTGCATTTAATCATATAAAGTGAGAGAATATAAACCACTTTTAATGAATTTGGCTTAAATAAATTGTGGATTTGATAATATTTTATAAATGGTTAAATTCGACACTTTATATATGAAAAAATTTCCATCGAATCTAAAAATTTGTTTTTATAACGAAACTCTCTCGTTCATGACAGATTTAAATTACTTATGGTTCAGACATTTTGAATTTCAATCTTCAGAATTTTAAATATTAATATAATGATAACTTTATAAATTTGATTTGGGGAGTGTGCGTATGGTAAATGAGACAACTGTGTAGAGTTTTCAAATTTTTAAGATTAATTACAGTAGTATCACTACAAAAAAATTAAAATTCATTTTTGAGGCAATTGAAAAAAAAAATCTGATTATTACTGGGATTTAAGACATTAAGTGTTATTGTATATATATATATATATATAAAGGAACGATCTCACACAAAAACTAATTACATCCTTAATCATAAAAAATGTTTAAATGCATTGCAATTGGAAGAGGAAAAGTAAACACAACAGGAATGTTAGAGTCGCTAAAAATTTAAAAATCGGTGCAATTTTTTTAGCTTAAAAAGTGAATTGTTAGTCTGATCATCGCATTTATTTGACTCAAGAAAATTACACCAGATTATAGTATTTTGCTAATATCTCGGATTTTCATCTTCATTGATTCGAGCCTTTTGGATGATTGAGTTCTCTTGCACTTCGCAATTTGTTCGGCTTCAATTCTCTTGATGCGATGTCAATATTCCAAATATCCTCCAATGTTTAAGGCTTATTTACATGAATTTCTTGATGTGACACAAAAGGGAGAAAAATCTAGAAATCTGGAAAAATTACGAGAAAAAGAACACCATACAGAGCGGGTTCGAACTAAACTGAAAATGGTAATATTTTAGATGTATTTAGATAACACTATGTTTACATTGGTATAATTGAGCCAAAATAAGCATAACGAAAAATGTTTGAACATAAATCATGCTAAATATTTAAAGAAATATCAAAATTAATATTTATGTCAAAAGACTGCTTTTAATTCTTTTGAATGTGTAGCATCTATTATGAAGAAGAAATTTATAAATGTTTGATAAATTAATTAATTACGTAATTAATTCTGGAAAAATCATGTAGGCGATGATACTCGGGTAAAAGTGTATTTCTTAAATATCTTTTGTCAAAAAAGCAGATTTCTTATTATAGTTATTTTTTTATCCTAATTATTTAAAAAGTAATCATCAAAAAAGATACGATACATAATACATCTGTTTTAATATATACATTAAGAACACAGTTCTTAACAATGGCTCAGTTTTCACGACCGTAATTTTTCTAAATACCCAAATTGCTCAATTTTTACATTCTAAATGATTTTCCAACAAATGTAAATATTCATTACCATCAATAAAATAATTATTTCTATTTCAAAAATTGTTGAAGAAATTCTATAACTAAAATACAAATCCCAGAAATTAATTAAAAAATTTTATTAAACTTAATATTCTCAAACGAAGACGAATTTCTGGAGTTAGACGAAAAGATTTAACAAGAAACATGTTTAACTGTTTCACAGATATAACAATATGCAAATAGTTTCTCTGCAAATGAAAGAATAATTGAAAGATTAATTCAAATAATGAATAGTTAGTTTGCATGTCTCATGACAAAAATAATGAACTTTATAACTGACTAAAAATTCTGCATAATTTAGTCTTACTGAAGTCCCATTTCTTGGGTGCCTGATTATTTATAACTTAAAGTAATCCATAAATCGGTATATTAAAAACAATACTTAATTTTTTGCGTGAGTTTTACTTCAATTCAATACAAACTTTAAGTTGAATGTTTCATTGTTATAATGTATTTTTGAAAACAAAGTTCTTTACTAGTGAAAGAAGACATGATGTGTAACATAAACAAACAAGCACACATGTTAACTTTGTATTTTATAAAAATAAAAAAAGATTGAGCATTCTTTGACTGTTCAAATATTAATGTGTAACAAGACCTTGCTAGTAGTTCTACAATCTTTTTCATACTTTAGAATTAGAAAAAAATTAAATATTGATCAGTATAAGTGGGTGCATGTGATTTAAAAACACATGAGAGTAACTAATCTTTTTTCGAGAAACAAAAACAAAATTAAAACAAAACAAAATTCTAAACGAGAACAAAATTCAAACTTTTCTGTAATCTTGAATAGCTGAAGATTAAAATGGTTTACGATCAATATGTTTAAGCCTTTTATTTACCTACCAAGAATTTACCCGAAAGAAAAACTTACAATCGATTACTATAAAAGCGCAGTAAATATAAAAGACATATAAATATACATGAGTTCTTTGACATCAGAACTTGACCAAACAGCTCTCGATCTTGAATCAAGTACGTGGACATAAGCCGATATGATCCATTAAGTTCTCCACGAATCTTTATATATATATATATATGATAATCAAATTTTCTTTTACCTTTCCAAGAACTTTAAAGAGATACAGATCATTTAGGTCTATTTAGTCAAATATAGAGTACGAAACAAAAATATGAAGAATGAAGTAATTTTCTTCTTAGGCAAATATTTTTACTGTTGTCTTGGTAGTCAAGTAGCTCGATCAGAGAAGGGTACCCATACGGCTTCAAGGCAACACGCAACCAACTGGGAATAATTACGAAAATTATTAACATAAAGATGTAGAAAATTTCAACTCAACTCCCAATCTGTGCGACCTTTTGAAGGAATTTACGCAACAAAACCAAAAATACACCTCTTTTTTTCAACAGTCGAAAAATTATTAATAAGTAAGGAATTTTTCTTTATGATTAAAAGTAAATTTGTTTGGAAATAAACAATTATCATAAAATCTGTGACAAATTGTCTCTTCCAGGTGCTGAGAAAAAATTTCATATAAAGAAAGGCTATCAATATCATAATCGAATTAAATATACTTTTGAAAATATAATCCATTAATAAAAAAAAATCAATACACTTTAGAGGAAAAATATCCAATAAGTAAATAAGGACAATATGAAAACAACATCCAAAACAAGTAAACTTGAGTGAAACACTCATAAAATATGTATGAAATAAATAAAGACGAAATATTTTCAAGAGTGAAGGTGAAACTTAAACAATTTTTTTAATGATACAACTCGAAAGAAACATATTTTTGGCGTATTTTATAAAGTATATTTAGTACACAAAATTTTAATCAATACGTTTTTCTTTATTTTTCATTTATGTCAACAAAATAATGTTAAATTATCGCAAGCACCGGAATCTTAACAATTAATTGCCGTAAAAATTCTTGCCATAAAACAGAATCATTGCACTTATTTTGCGAAGAAACAAATATTTATTAAGAACTTAAAAATAGTACATTTATTCACACATAGCCTGAATAAACATTATAGCATTGTTACTTTAATTACTTGTAATTTAATAATACAATCAAGACCTTTAACAAATAACGATATCACTTGTCTAATTTAATTTAACTGCAGCATGAGTTGGTATACTATTTCTCATTATTAAGTTGTATCGTCCCTTAAAAAGTGCCTCAGAGGTGTGTATACACTGATAGCCAAGAAGCTCGTGGTGATCATTCTGGCGTTTTTTCGACGAGCACAAAGGGAATTTACAGTTTAGAATGAAATAGCGTCATTTCAAAGAACAGCTGGAAAGTGTATAAAAATCTTAATACTACTTCTAAAGAAAAATTTACTGTTAAAAAGAAAAAGAGAAATCGGTAAATGTTAGTTTTTGAGATTTTATCATCATTGCAAAGGATTATCGTCGAAAGAAAATAGCAGTTCATGATAAAAATAAATAAATAAAAGAACGACCATTTTTAATTATTGTTTAACAGGCACATTGGCTAATTACTTTAAGACAAAGATATGCTTCAGTTATTGGTCAACAAAACGTACTCGGCTTAGAAAATTAATTTCATTGCGACATCTGAAGACAAAACAAAAAGAACTAAAGAGCAGAAAGAAATTTGCTTAAGAAAGTATTCAACGCAAGATTTACATTTATTACGCTTCCTCTACTTTCAACATATATTACGGAAACAATAAGTTCGAGGAGTAATAGCACCATTAGAGTCAGAGGTCCTTATTTTAATAAAATATTTATCATTTGTAACATTTGTCGCACAGACAGCCGACAAATAATAGCAAAAAATAACGCATGATACATCGCTTCATTTTTTTCTATCACAAAGATTACAACTTAATTAAATAAACATGAATCACTTTTATTCCGGGATTATGCCTATAAATATTTGCGAAAACTAGTTTTTTATAGAAATGCGCAAGGTTATTGCTTTGGAAGTATTTAATCTGCACGGATTCAATAAAAATATACCGCTTTCACCTATTAAAATTTTAGAAATTTATTTCAGAAACAAAACGCAAAAACAAAAAAACAAAAAAACCTGCTCTAGTCCAATTTTATAAAAATATAGTTTTTGTAAAAAACGGTTTTAAAGTGGATATTCACATAATATCAAATTGTAATATTTTTATTTCGCACCTTCGTTTTTAATTAAAATAACATTTGACTGAAAAACAAAAAGTTCTTATTTCCCTTTTCAACAATTTGATAATTATTTTATTTCAGGGATGAGGAAGACTATGATGTTAAGATGATATAAGGCTCTTACCGGGCTATTAAGTACATCCTGTAGAATGAATTCAATTTTTATAAAAAAAAAAAATCCTACCTTTTCCACTAATATATTTTATTCATTTTTAACCTCACAGTTCGAATTAACTTATTTTTAAACTTAAACGAAATGCATCCAATATCAAAACACAGTTACTTTCAGAAATCACTCAAAATGTGCGATAAGAATACGCACATTTACTTCTCTACTTTATAGTTACTTTTTCCAATTACAGTTAATTAGAATTGAAAATTTATGAAGCTTTATACATACCAATAAGAATTTTAGAAAATAATATATTTTTAAAGAACAGCGGAATTAGTACGGACTTATTGGGAGGAATATTCTAAGGAGACTCCCCGTAAAGTTTTCCCAACGAGTTCACAAAACTTTCACGAGTAAATTAATGTGGTCTTACTGTAAGGAATACAAATAATCTAATGTGACCCAATATACAAAAGTTCTCCACCTTCGTGTTGGATGTTAGTTTTTCTTTTAAAGAATTATGTTATTGAAATAATGTGTTAGGAAAATTCATAAATACAATGAGGGGTAGCGCTGGAGAGTTCTAAAAGAAGTAATGGAATTGTTCAGGAATTTTGTTGATTTTTTACCTTCGCCATGAATTTTTGCAGTCGTAACATTTCCCACAACCAAGTAGCGTGTTCTCGTTCGGAAATATTGAGAAATAGGTTGACACTTTAAAGCTGGACTGGCAATTGAAAAGGAATATGAGGAAAAGTGTACACCATTTAGGTGATGCGGCCGGAAATTAGTTAAAATTTAGAGACTACAATCAAAAAAAAAAATCTTAAGAATCCGTAGAAAATTTCTAATAGTTAAACTTTATTCATCACATATTAATAATCATAAAATTGGATATTGAAGCGTACGTCAAAAATGTCAAAACTGTTTTCTATAATTATATATAGTGCTAAAAGCATTGTAATAATATTAATTAATTGAGAGATAATTATCTCGATTTTATGGATTTTTTTAGATCACTTGGCGATAATTATTGGCGTGGAAAGAAGTTTTTTGTCATTAGTATTAAATTTTTAAAAAAATTTGTTTTATTGATTGTTAGGCTAACGATTTCAAAGCAGTTCATCTTAATACTAAGAAAAGTGCAGAATGTGGGAGTTGAAAAAAATATATTATCCATCATATGTTACAGTTGTGTCAAAAAAAAAACTGGATATAAGATATTCTCATTCACAAAATACGAATAATAATAATGCGGTCACACATAAAAGAAGACAAGGCTTGGATCGAAGGGTAAAAATGTTGGTATCACCATAATAAATAAGTGTTGAATAAACACTGATTTAATTATAAACTCCACTTTTTTGTGTTGCTAATATCTGAGTTGCAAGCATCTCCAATGCAAGGAATTTGAAATAACAAGGCATGAATTTTTTTTATTTAAAATTTTAATTAATATTTAGGTAAAATTTAAAAAAAAATAACAGTTTTATACAAAGAAAAATATCAAGAATAATCACAAAATACTTTATTAAAAGTCTCCATAAATTGATAATCTCTAGATTATGTCCCTCAAAAAACTTTATCAGAGGAAAAAAAAAATCTCTCCTCAGTTACGAAAAACAAATTTAAAAAAGTAAAAAAAGTCCTATGCAAAGTTTTGTAAAGAACAGATTTAACCACCCAAGGTGAGCTTTATTATTATTATTATTATTATTATTAAATTACTAAATTAAAAATAAGAATTAACGTAAACGATGAAATATCGAGAAATGAGCAATAGTAAACATTTCTGATATTAAAAGTAAAGAAAACTATGAGTTATTAAACTGAATATTATATGAGCTACAAGTAATTAAAATTAAAGCAAATGATAAGTTATTAAATTGAATATATTTAAGTTAAATGTAATTAAAATTAAAGCAAATGATAAATTATTAAATTGAATATATTTAAGTTGAATGTAATTAAAATCAAAGCATATGATAAATGATTAAATTGAATATATTTAAGTTAAATGTAATTAAAATCAAAGCAAATGATAAATTATTAAATTGAATATATTTAAGTTAAATGTAATTAAAATTAAAGCACACGTTAAGTTATTAAATTGAATATATTTAAGTTAAATGTCATTAAAATTAAAGCACACGATAAGTTATTAAATTGAATACTACATTAGCTACATATAATTAAAATTGAAGCAAACGATACAAAAATTGAAAAGTGATCTGGTACGCCAAAAGTGGTCTAACTAAAACGATAGCCCCTTGGGTGGCTAATTACTTACATCTATCTATATATTTGCTTTCTTTCTTTCTCGTCAATTCGTTTAAAAAAATGTTTTGCAAAAAATAAAATTCATCGAATCGCGCAAAAAAAATATCGAAAACATCTTCATTAATCCATCAAACGTCTATCACATTCTCGTTAGATAATGATTGCAAAAAGTTATCTTTGCATCTAGCAAAGTATTATTTTCACTATCCATTCCCGGCCACCGAAAAGATCAAAATGTGTGGAAAGCTATCTAAATCCTCTTCGCGTCCAGCTAATACCACGGTAGCAGTGTTAAATGTACAAGCACGCGAATGCCTACCCTCGTTAATCACTAAGGCACAACAATTAAGTCTTCGACAGCCCAAAGATGATATCTCGTCCCCGCTAAATAAATAAGTATACCTTCTATAGGTTATAAATTTGCGGTCATTGACAAGTTCGTTATAAAATGGGTAGTAAAAAAAACCCAAGTATTCCATTAACGTGTCTAGACACGCCCTCATAGCGCAAGCGCAGAAGGAATTGCTTCCAAAAGGATTCTTTCGGCAACTAAGCTAAAAAATGCTGCACGCATTTGATAGATTCAGTTTGTTGGTTCATTTTTATAAGCAGATATTGCAATCTAAAAATGTGTTGTTGAAACTGTTAAAATGGGATTTGTCTAATGAATATTAAATGAAATTATGTATTACTTGGAATATAATTGATACAGCTTTTGCAAATCAGATGTTCTTAACAAAAGTATTGTTATTAACCTGAAGAATAATTTAGCAATCGCCTATAGAAAAATGTTTTATAGTCTTCAAAAATTGATTTTGCTTTGAAAAAAAAGACAGTATTACCCCGTTAACTCAAGATTCGTTAATTCGGGTTTCTCTATGTGTCCCTTTGCGACATTCAGATAAAAAAAAAATTCTGATTAAGTCAGGACTTCTTATTCGAAGAAACGTGGCAACGAAGCAAAAGCTGAAAAGAAGGTACCAAAAAGAAAGAATAAGATACTGAAAAGAAAATCCGGTCGTAAAACGGATTGCTATCCAATCCATGTAAAGAGACGGCAAAGTAGCGTGAAAAAAATACAAAGAGAATATGGGGGGGAGGAAAGTCCGCGCAATGAATACTTGAGGAAAGAGGGGAAACGACGAAAGGCCACAAGTCTCCTGATTGTTAAGTGCAGACGGTGACTTTCGTCACAAAAATTTAACTTTGAGGCGTATCCTTTGAAAGTTTGCACCAGAGAGAGGATCGACCTTTCAAACACTTTTTATTTTTCTTTCATTTCGGGAGGGGTTGAAAGTTTTGATTAGATTGAATAGCCATTTATCGGAAAGCGAAATGTTCTGTTTACATTTTTTTTTTTTTTTTTTTTTTTTGTAGGAGATTATTTTTAAGATCTGGTGGTCAGTAAGATTAACTATGTATTCAATTATTTTTTATCGGTTACAGTTTAAGAGTAATAAAGATGTTTTTTCTTGTTATTTCCGGAATAATAAAAAAATAACGTCGAAAGAGTGTAAACGTAACACAGAAGGTTCACATCGATGTCGAAATCTATATCCTTACGTTAAAACTGTAACTCTCGATATTTTAACCATGGATCCCGAATAGCTCGAGTTAACGGTATTCAACAACACGTGTAACGATAATGCGAAAGTTCTCAAAGAAAATGAATGTGATTTTTGTTGTTGTTGACTAGAATTTAATTGAAGACAATGAAGTCGCAATTGACAGTTAATAAGTTCATTTTTAAAACATATATATAGTTTGCGATTTTTTTTTAAATATATATATATAAAATGCGTCTTAATAATATATAAGATGAAAATCTTAAAATCTTTTAAAAAATAAGCCCTGGATTCATGTCATCCACGATTCCAAAAACATTTTTGTTTCAATGTATAATTCATAATAGTTACCATTATTTATGAAAAATTATCCGAATCCTCTTAAGCTTTTCATAGTACTACACACAATGAAGTATCATAAAGCTTCAATTATTACTAAGATATGACCGAGATATCAGTACAAAATTTATTCTGCATATTAATGGATTCTTATGTTCATAATGCTGTAGATAACAGCTGTTATTGTTGATTTGTTTAATCTCAGAAAGTTGTATATTGAAATATTCGCAGCATGGAGAAGATACTCATATAATTCAATTGGCTAAGTTCTACAATGATGGCCTTCGAAATGTCAAGAAAACCAGGAAGAAATGTTATAACTGCAGATGGTGACTATGTAGAGAAAAGTCTTAAAAACAATAAATAAAAATTAAGCTTCCATATCGACTATTTTTATTAATAATTAAAACTTTATGATACCCTGAGATAACTATTCAAATTTTAAGATTCTGTGGGGTTTTTTTTTAATCGACCAAAACCGCCTGAACCCGAATTTATAAATAATAACTTATTATTTAGTAATAAGTATTTTTTAAAGATAAAGAAGTACCCAAATCTTGAAATATATGCGTTGAGAAAATCACAGGATAACAATTAATTTCCCCTATAATATGAATTTAGGAAAACGTCTCGATGCCTTATTCAACGTTCATACAACAAGAATTACGTCACTCTAGTAAAAGAAAAAGAAATTATAGTAATACGATTTTGACCGAATTTCAGAGAAAATACAATAATGCCAACGTACTTTTTTAAATTTTCATTTTAACGCAACGTGAGTTCGTCCTACTTTCATCCAAGGGTAATCGGAATATAATAAATAGGATATTATTCACTTTTTTCGTTCGTATCTCGCTCTTGAACTCATTAGTCCAACAACAACTTCGACAAATTCGAAAACATCGGCACGTTCCAAGGATGAAATGGGTCATTCGTTAAATTAGCACTTGTCGGAGAGAGTGACCTTCATTTTAGTGCATTTAATGATTTAAAAAGTCAACGAAAAGAATTGGCAGTAAGGTATTAGAAACCTAATTCCAGGTATAATTTCTGTTTGTTTGATTAGCTTATTTTAAAAACAAAATTTTTTAGTAGTTATAACTTGTAAATGATATTTAATATGCATATAACACTTCTCTGTAACATTAAGTTTTCGAATGAAATATATTCTAATATTTTGAATAAATACTTCAGATTTACATAGTAATTGACAGGAATCTAAGGTCAGTAAGGTAGAAAAAAAATTATAAATTGAAGTGACGATGAATTAGTTTATATTTTAGGGTATGTGATACACATCTACATGAAACGAAAAACATATTTAAAAAAATCCTAAATTATTCTCTAAATTCTAGGAAGGATCTAAAGCAAGTTTAATTATTGCGTCCACTGCATACTAAACTTTTATTTAAATTTTCACCATCGAGAAATTTTGAATTTCGTGATATTAGCGAGTGGAGGGTTCTAGAAGGACTGCATTTCAACAAAATTTTCAAAAAATTTAAAATATTTTGTGAAACGAAACCGCCTTGACTAACTGTTTGAATTTTTTCCAATGAACTTTAAAAATATTCATCTATAATAATTATTGTGCATCATAAAAAGAATCATGAGACGAAATTTTCTGGCATATTAAAACTTTTTTCGAAAATAATTATTGGTAACTCTTTTCCAATTATGAAAGTCAACAAAATAACTTGATGACAGAGGCTCTTGTTGAATGAACATATCACTATCAACTTCTCTCTACTCACTATAGCATTCTAAATTTTTTGATCGTTCTTGTTAACAGTATAACTTTATGCACATTTATATACATATATAATCATATGACAAATAATAAGGATATTACACTGCAGTATGACTTTTTTACTCCCGACTTTAAAAAATTCATAACTCATTTACAGAAAAATAAAAGTTTATTTTTAAGATAGCATATATATATATATATCGGAATCATAAATTGGTAAATTATTTATTAAAGCTACAGCCAAAATAAAAGCTCGTCCAAATAACATCTTGAAATATAGGACAAATCCACCTACGCATAAAAGCATCAAATAATGAATGAAGGTCATATAATTTCCAGAATGAAGTAAAAAGAAACCCACAGCTCAAGGGTTCGTCAACTATTTTTGTTAAATAGTTTGTTAATATAACTTGATTACATAGAAATTTGGGGTGGGTGACTAAATTATCTGTCTTGCTATTTAACAAAGATATATATCCTTTTCTAGCGACTTTACGATGAGCAAAATTTCTAAAATCAATCAAAATATCATCAACATGCTAATTATTACATTAATCTGACAGCTAATGATAATTTTTTTAAAAAAAAAATCCCACTTTTTTTAACTTCTTCAGAACAAAATCAGTAATAACATCTTGGGAACGGTAATTTTGAAACGAAATAGTAATACTTGGAACAGAAATATGTATGTATTAAATACTTAATATTTTCGAACGATGATTTAAATTTCGCTTAATTTTTGGAGATAAATAGCGCAAAATCAGCATATAATTACGAATTTTATAGCGAATAATTCTCACTTATCAATATCATTGGTACATTCCTTTGCATAAATAACAGTACAAGAAAGGAGTTTATTAAAAGTTTCAAATAAATCGCAAGGAACCTGAAATAAGAGTGCAAGATAACATTTTGTTTGTTGTGACTAATTAAATAAATAGTTAAACTGCAAAACTGTGATAATAAATGTGACATTTTAGGCAAGGTCACGTGATTATATATATATGTGTGTGTGTGTGTGCATAAAACATTCATCTAAAGAAAGCATTAAAAAATCTTTAAAAAATTCTTCCTTTACTTTCTGGTTCAGAAAATTATTTGCAGTGGAACGAAAACGCATGTTAAAGTTTATAGAAGACGTTAACATTAATGTTGATATGTATAATTTCCATAAAAAGGGGGTTAAAATATTAAGAAAACAACGTATCTATCTTTCCACGATACTCAAATCCCTAGAACTTTATATGAAGATTCGATTTTGGAAATACTGGGGAAGGAAAGATAAATTGGTAACTCCTATATCGAACTGGAATCTAGTAACAAAGGTAACGAGTTTACTGTCTTTTTTTTTTTTTTTTTTGTTGTCGCGTAACTTCTCAGATATACAAAGATTCAAATCGTAGAGGTAGATAACCGAGAACGTCCCATTTCAAATTGACTTTTCGAAATGAAAGTTTCTGAAATTAATGTTTACATTTCTTTATGAATATTGTGGAACAAAACATCTTCGCCATCAGACAAGAAAACAATTCGCCGCTGTGACTTTCCACAGCATTCAAACAAAACCACTTTACTTCGCAAAATAAAATGTCCCTCCAAGTACACCTGTCTCTCTTCTTGACAAATCACCACAAAACTTTTTCACTTTATTGTGATTCGAAAAGAAGGAAATAAAAAGGAATGCAAGAAGCTCACTTTAACATGACGCAATTGAAGCATAAGTGATGAATCAGCGGACTCGTTTGGAGATCAGAAAATTAATAACTATGATGTAAATCAATAACATTATGATTAACGAAATATTTTTTAAAAAAAATCACAAATATTTTGGATAAATGGGGTTTTAGTAGTTTAACCATAAAAGTAAATTTCTATATCTTGAGGATCAATCGAATAAATTTATAGATAGATTTAAAGCGTGACTCATGTAAACATAAGCAAATATCTTTTATTGTCTCACTATAATAAGAATTATTCGTTTATGCTTGTGTAAAAAAGAGAATATGAAGTAATTAATACATAATTTGATTGAAAACTTTAAATAAGTTTAATTAATGTACTTAAAAGATGGCATGCACAAAATATACGCATTAAATTCATGTTAATTTATGAATAAACTTAAAAACAACAAAGTGTTCTGAAAGAAAGATGTTTAGCATTCAGAATGAACATCTAAATATCTTAAGAACAGGTACAGTATAAATATATATATTTTTTAAGAAAAATTATAATTTAGGATTTTATTTATTCATTCTGAAAATTCTTAAAATGTTTCTTTACTTTTCTTATATATAAATAAACAGTATAATAAATTCTTAAGACAATCTGGATAAATATATTATGTTCATTTAGCAAGCAAGTAACGCGAGTGTAATATTTCTTTTCTGTATATATATATATATATATATAAAACTTTTTAATTTGATAAATTATTTGGAGAATGAAAGTATCCGCGACATCGTTACATTTTCTTAATCATTGAAAGAAATGGATGCTTGAACAATGTAAATTAATTGGCATTGTAAATTTAATATGCTTACTTTTACCGCTGAAATTAAAGCGAAAAAATATTCTAAAATACTAAGTACTAATATCAGCATGTCTAATCACAGTTAAAAAAAAATTCAGCAATAACCATTTTCAATGAATTATCGAAAATGACAGTGTAATTGCAAAGTCCTACAATGTATCATTACACATCTAAATTTCTTATTTTAAATTCGAAAATATCCACGAGTCCATCAACAAAGATAAACGTAAAAACCTTCTTCGTATCTCTGCTACAGTCACCCTTCTTTCTCTTCGACTAGAGAGGACGCCTAGCAATAAAATTTTATGCCTTTTTATCCAGCATGTTTTTGGATGCATGCTGACGACGCAGCTGCAAAAATATATATTACCCCATTTAGCGCTGGATCCGCATGATGAGAAAATGGCGGAGGAATGAACAGTTTCCGAAATTAATTTTCCCTTCATGAGGGGGAAAAAGTTTTTTTTTTCTTCAACTGGTTGAGATTTATAGATGAAGTCTACTAACAAAATTGTTTGATCTTATTTCATGAAAAACTTGCAACAAAATAGCTAACAAAGATTTGATTAAATAAAGGCTATTTAGACTTTCAATTTATAACAAGCAATATAAAAAAAATTTAAGTCAATTCTTACTTAGGTCAACAAAGAAAATTTTTATTTTAGTTACTTTTTATTAAATAATTACAATTAATATAAATATGTATATACGTATGACAGTATTACAATATTAAGTGGCAAAAAAAAAATTTCCAGCTATCTACACGCTTCGTCACTGACGGTATTTATTCCTAAATTGATATCCTCCTAAATATCTTATAGAAGGGAAAAAAAAAAAAATTCTCCCATATAAAACTAAAATTAATTATTTGAAAATTTTACGCTTCAACGAGATTTGATCCGAAGGCATCAAGACTCTACGCCGATGTTCTACCAACTTTGCCATTGCAAGACAAACGACATAGTAGAAGCATCGGCTTGTTTCTTAATTCATCCTTGTAATTAAATGCAGTTTCACCCAACCACCCTTGGCGAGAGGAATTATTTGGCGGTATTTTGCCAAATGTGGTCGGCTTCGAGGACTTAAACGTTCAGCCAAAAAAAAATAATAAAATCGCCAAGTTTGGCAATTTTTGAAATCGTGCCAAGTGGTTGGGCTAAACTGCATTTTCACCAATTAAATTTAATTAAATGAATTAATATTTGAAAAAACTGTATTAACACCAAGTGTCATCCACTACAAGTTTAAAAAATGTATTTCAACTTGAGTGGATGAATAAAAATTATTTTATTAACGATAGAAAATTTGAACAAGATATATATAGAGTGAGTGTGAGCTAATAGTAGGAATTTAAAAATTATGAAACAGTCCTTTATATTTATTATGAAGGTTGTAATTCAAATACTAATTATTATATTTAATCACTGATTTATCTAAATAATTATTGTTGTATAGGGCTATTTTGAATGATGGTGATAAGACGAATTTCCGAAAAAATAATAATGATGTTTTACACATTGGACATTTTTGTTGAAGATTTGCCATCAAAGTTACTTTACATGAAAATCTTGCAGGCGAAATACCTTTCTATGTAATAGGAAAAATTTAATACTTTGAACTGAGGTATCTTCCTTTAAGTACTATTGAAAAATTTCTCTCTCACTCACAAAATTGGCAATAAATTTCAAAAGATACATGAAATTCCCATCTTGTGTAAAAATACATTTTGTAAATTTCTTAAGCATCCAAATTTCTTCTGCAAAACAGTTAATAAAATACCATAAAAAAACTGTTAAAAATCCTACACTTACGTTCTGAATAAGTTAACTAGGAAACATTTACGGAATTTTCGATGATAGTACTCCATTTTTAAAAAAAAATCCATTTTAATTACGCACAGATCTTAACTGACACACTATAATTATTTTTCTCGGTCTTGAAACATATGGGACAGATAAATATTTGCACAAAAAGCTTTCGTGATGCGTTTTAAATGAAATGCTAGCAATTCATCCGCTATCGAAATTCAACATTCGCTCATAAATACATCCTGACTCGATTTCATTAAAATCTGTGGCCGTGGTAGCTCAGTGGTTACGGTCGCGGACTCGCGGCCAACGTTGTTTGCGTCGAGTCATGGGTTCGGGTCCTGATGCCACTTAATACTCGCTGTGTAGTGAGGCTGTTGCACATTAAACCTGGTTGAGGTCTCAAATCCTCCCATAGCGTGGTGTGGTGACTGCTGATCACCACCAGCCTACTACGATTCCATCACTGTGAGGACAACCCGGCTATTCTGTCGAAACAAAGAGGAGCTGCATTCTATGTTCACCGTGCTCCCTCCTGTCTGTCCATCCGTCTTAATTGTTCTTTTAAATTATTTTAAAAGGTTTTTTAAATAAATTATTATTAGAGAGTCTCTCAGATCTCCTTTTGTGTTATATTCCTTACCTTCTAATCCAGAGTTAGATATAGTTGGCGATTTTTAAGCAACATTTGGTGACCCGGACGTGATATGAACACGCAATCTTCTGATCTGGAGTCAGATATCACCGGTGCCGGTTAAGGTATTGTCCTCGTCACTTGACAGAAGCTCAAAACAACGAGCCTCATTCAAGTGATTGTCAAGTCTATCACCAAAACAAACTTCTATCGAGTCAATCACCAATACGTTTGTTTTGCTTCTCAATGCGACGTTAATAAACAACCAACAATCATTCACTAAAATCGGAAGTAAGACACGAATAAACAACTCAAGTATTAGAGAATTCGTTAAGAAATTTTAAAAATATTTTAACTGCAATATACTTGGGACATTTTTTTTTTTTTTTTCCTCTTTCATTTATAGGCAATATTACCACACTCGTTCATTTGCTTATTTCATTACAAGACCGAACATCACGAATTTCCGTCGATCCGTGCTCGGCAATAGAGGATCCGCGCTCTGACACACAATAGGAACTTCCGGACATGAATCTCCCGGTTGGCATCTATGGTTGAGGCCAATCACGCAACATTACGTTCAAAATTGATATCAGATTGTCACATTACTACAATGAGAATAAAATATCAAAACCCTTCACCTTCCGGGAACAGGTGTGCGGTACTTGCAGCCGTTCAGATGGATAGGCAGATACGTCGCAACCATTGATGCTGGTCTCAGATTCACAGGATTCACGGTGTGGGTCTTATGATTTTTACCATTTTTGACGGTTTCAGAATACATATTTTTTTTTGTTTATTTTGTCGGATTGTTACAGAGGTCAGATTCGATCGAATTGAGCGAATTTATATTGCATAAGAGGTATTATTCCGGTTAAACTGTAAACCGATTATAATTTCTTTTCGGAGCGGAATGTTAGACAACTATGATAAAATCCCTGAAATCCGTTCCTCATGCGGGAATAAGAATTGCTTCGACTTTTATGATTAATTTGAATTTTCCGATAACTTATATATATTTCACACTTTTTCTCTCGTTTACACATATCATTTCAACATTTTATTCGTAGTTAATTGTATCATAAAATTTTTATATTCTTATTTCAAGGAGAAGTATTTATCGAGATATTACAGAAGTTTCTTTTAACCTCTACGGGAACGACTTTTTATACTGAGAAAAACTGACAATTTTTTATTTGCGATTTATTCATTGTATATTAAAAAGAATACAAAAAGCAACAAAGAATAGTGAAAACGATATAAATGTTTTTTTTTAAAAAAACCATAACGTCCAAATTTGTGGTCACTGAGCGCTAATAGTAATTTATAAGTGATACACTAATTATAAGTAATTAGTGTATCACTTGTGTAAACTTATAGTAATTTATAAGTGATACCGATATTTCCCGAATTTGATAAATTCGGGAAATATCGGGTCATCAGATGTCTCACAAATTTCAAGTTTTTATTGCACAGTTTTTGTCGTGACATCTCTTGGAGGGTTTTTCAATTCCATTTTTTTTTTAGGACAATGACCTGTACCGACCAGTCCTGTGTTCATATTCCTAACTGTATACCATAAATACCGTTATCACAACAGCCAAACCATAAGATTTATATTTTCTTGGTGAGAAATTCTATAGTGACTAATTTATTATCAAATTTTTGTTCTTTTTTATTAATAATAGAAATTATATTTATATAAAACAAAATGCTAAATGTGCACATATGTGACCAAGAGCGTCAAGAGGTTAACTTCGATTGTAAGCCCTTTCCTCCCCAAATGTAAAAGATTTTCCAATTATAAGATGAATATATATTACTGAACTACTGTAATGAGGAATTACTGTCTATTGAATTGTTACTCTTAAAGGCTCGTAATTGACATAAATAGAGTTTCGATTATGAAATATTTTAAGTACTTTAAAAGGTGATCAATCAGTTTACATAAGTAACTATAGTTCCAAATATCGAAACTGTAAAAACAATCAATGAAAAAGATATTGATGCATTTTATGATTGATTATAAAACTGAAAAAAAATAAATATTTTCATACATATTTATTGCGAGCATTTTTCAATTGATTTAAACTTAAGCCGTGATAAATATCGAGGATTTTATAGTAAATAGTTTGCAAGAATCGTCTATATACTAGTAAAGCTATTTTTTCGTCGCAATATTTATTAAGGGGAAATACTGTTGCAACATTTTGAAATTGTGGTGGGATGAGAATAACGAATGTTGTAATTTCTTTTTTTTTTTGAAAAACATTTCCTCTTTTAGACTTGAATGAAGAAAAAAAGCGTTGTCATGATGGGAAGTTGTGTTATTGTAACTACAATCTAATCAAAGTACAGTCAAAAAGTTTCATTGTAATATAATTTAAAGTTTGTGTTATTTTGAAAATACAGTGAAAAATGTTTTAACACGAAACAGAAAAGATTGAAAAATTTTTTTCGGGTTGAACGATGCACGCGAGGGGAAAAAATTTGTCAATTTTTTTCGATGCCGTCAAATTTTATTTTGATTTTTTACTAAACTTTACCCACGAAATTCACTGATTTCAACAAAAAATCATCGACTAAGACGCTAAATTTACAGTCTTCGATACAGCCATCACTAAATTCAAAAATTAACTGATCAGTAGATTTAAATGTTTTGACAATGGCAGTGCCTTTACCTACACAAACAAGTGTTAAGTAATTGTCTTTTCGTGCGAAAAGAAAATAATTCGAGATAAAAACCAAATTTTTTTAAAAACAACGTTTTGATATGGTGGCAAAATTATTAAAAAAAATTATTTGGTGGTATATTTGCCAAATGTGGCTACTCTGGTCCGCTTCGCGGACTTAACATTCAGCCAAAAAAAAATCGCTAAGTTTGGCAATTTTTGAAATCACGCCAAGTGATTGGGCTAAACTGCATTATTAAAATATTAGTTAAAACTTGTCTCAAATGTCTAAATATTGTATTGTTAGACGAGTAAGAACGATTCCCAAAGTTTCAGAGCTCTAGCTTGATGGGAAGTAGGTTAAATTAACGATTGAAAATTTGATGACACATTGATACACACACAGACAGACAGGCATACACCAAGTGAAATACGTAAAAACGTTTTAAAAAATGTCTGAAATTACATGGTAATTCGTCAGGACTGTTATATATATATATATATATATATATATATATATATATATATATATATTTCAAACTAAAATAGATATTTAGTGAATTTCAGAATGAAGTTATCAGCTAAGTGGAATCCAAGACCCACACGCAAACAAATCGTGTTTGACTGGAACGGGCGACAGAGTGTCGGGAAAGACACTAAATAGAAATGAAACTAGGAGAAAAAGAACTTCAGGAGGGTCAATATTTTTGGGTGACAATTGCTTTGTCTTCTAGAGATTGCCTTCTTTATCGGCAGCACTAAAAACGCGAAAAAGAAACCTGGAATAAAAAGAATAAGTAAGCAGCATCCATTTAGCAAGTATTTTTAGAGCTGTGCGTCAGATTATTGAGGTTATCGATTACACAGTCAGAAGAAAAGTTTATATCTTCTTTCTGTTTTTTTATTTCCCTTTCCATCCTCACTTTAATTTTTTTTTTTTTTTTTTTGCTGTATTTCAATTCTGTTTCTGTAAGAGATACAGTTAAACCATTTTATGAGACCACTTCCATCACTAGATTATTTCCGAAAGCGACTATTTTAGGTAATGAAATTCCCACTGTCTCCGGGTTAATGCTATCTACGTTCAGAGAATACGCAAAGCATTATTCTCTTTTCTGTTAACCTACATTTTAAATCCAAAAACCAGGAAAAAAGTATAAACAGATTATATATAAATAAAAAAATATATACAACATGAAAAATGTAACACAGAATATCAATATATATAATTAATGTAATTTATAATACATAGAATAATATAAAAATTATTTATAAATAATATAAAAAAATTAATATATAATGTAATAAAGAAAAGAATATAAAGAAGACGAGATTTTATTTGCAATAAAATTCTCACAATATAAATATTAAAATTGTTTTGCATTGAAATAATATACAAAATAGAACTCCTTTAAAAAACCATTATTTTTAAATTGAAAAATTAAATAATAATAATAATAAATTAAACTTTTTTAATTAATTTTGAACAAATTTAATAAAGTAATAAAATATTATTTGTTTTAAAGTTTTGGGGTATTTCAAGGTTAATTTGAATATTCGAAAAAATAATGTCGTTTCTTAACGATAATTTTATTAAATAGAGGAGTAACGTAAAGGACTGAAGGACCGAAATATCTTTGAAAATATTACAAATACATTAATAAAATGTTCATTATCAATTCAACCAAAAAATACTTAGATTATTCTCTTAATTATGTAAAAATTTCGAAGATAAATCTGTAAAAAATAAAATTGAAAAACATATATGCATAAATGTTCTCAACACAAAATTATCACAACCTGTAACGAGTAGACCTTTCTTGGTGCTTCCTAATTGCAAATAAAAAAGTTTCTTCTCAATCTTATGTAACTGCAAAATTTCATCACAAAATTGGTTTCATATGCTTTTTCGTTATTTCATAGTTTGTTTCACATTAATAAATGGAATGTAACTGACTCTCATTCTTATCACATACAACAACGGCTACAATAGCGTTGCAAAACAAGTTATCTTCTAGTCGATATAAATTTACCGAATGATTAGATCTACCTGTTTAACAGTTTTCAAAGCATTAAATAAAGAACAATAACAAATCTAAGAACAGTTTTGCGACGAGCGTCATTCTGCACATGCCATGGACCTAATCCTTTATAAGTGATCATAAAAGTATTCTCTCCTTTCGAAACGTTATGCTGGAAACAAACTGTTATTAACTTAACAATAAAAATTCAAGTGGGAAGCAGCATCATAACAACACGATTAAAACTTTCGAGTAAAAAGACGACCGTATTTTATGGATATCCTCGCTGAGCATAAACATTGCTTAGAAATTAGTGACAAAGTGCTATTCACGCACAGCTAATTTTGAAAGTAATCTCTTGTGTAGCGGCAATTAATTACAATTTGTGCCTCATAAAAGACAAGATGCTATAGGAAGTTCGGTGTACTTCAGAAGAATGAATAGCATTCGTCTTCAAAAGGCTTTCAAAGTTTCAGAGTTCGTAAACAAAGAGTAAAAATATTTTAGTGAATTATATATATCGTTAGGAACACTCTTAATAAAAAAAAAAAAAATAACAACTAACATATTTTCTCAAGAGGGTAAGAAATTCAAAGAAGCACTTAGTAAATATTGAGGAAAGTATAAAATAAATTCGCATAAACTTTAATAATTTTGCTTTTTGCTGTCAAATGATGAGAAGATGACTATGAATAGCATTTAACTTGCATGTCACCACTCCAAACCACGTGAGATTTTTTCCGGTTTGAAATCAAACCAGAAGAAAGAGCTATGGGACTTATTTTCATAAATAAAAAAATATATACATAAAATTCTGTTTCAACAACAACAAAAAATAATAAGATAGAAAAGAATTAGCCAATGTAAGCTTTATCACTTTAAAAATCTCCATTTCACTTTCCAACTTATGTATTAGTAAGGATAACTTAATTTTAGACTCCAATACTGGCTGTTTTGATCACCAAATGAGGCAAACATTAAATTGAGAAAACCTCAATAATATAAAACAATTTGTGTTTGTCGTATCGTGGTATTGTCTCCCTCAAAGCATTACTCAAATTTCTTTTGAAAAAAAAAGTTATATCATAGCTTCAATTTTATGATTAAGTAGCCAATTGGAGTCCTTGATATTTGAACACTGATAACCATATTTGTCTCCTATGCAGAAAATTGACTTTCTTTTAACTTTGAATATGCTTTATAGATAATTCAGAAGACTGAAACAAAAAAAAGCAATTAACTTTAACAACAGAAACATATTAACAATATCTAAAATATTTCCAACGCCAAAAATAAATAGCTAAATTAAAAAACATACTTAAACAAAAATAATTAATCAGATAGATACGAACCACATACATTATATTTATAAGATTCATAACATAAAAATAATACATAGCAATGACGAGCGATGAATGATAATTAAGTTTTAAAAAAATTAATATTATTAAAAACTTCAATAAATTATATTGCTGTTTTGTTTTGTGTATAAAGCGCAAAAACATTTCAACAAAAAAAATTCATAAAATACGTCTATATAAGTATATGAAAATAGAAAATCCTTCGATAAATGCAGGTCACAATTAATTATTTAATAAGACAAGATACTAATAATAACAAAAATGGAGGAATAAATGCACATGTGCAAGATTTCTTTTAAAAGTTGCACTTAAACAGCTTAACCAATCTTTTAATGCTTATTACTGTACAACTTTCGACTTGAATCGAACGAATGATGGTTTTGTCTTATTAATGGCGCCCTACAGCAATGAAAGAGGTACTGGCCACGGATCTGAGTTCACTCATTCAACACTACGTGAAGATTTTGATGCCTGTTCTTATTTTTTGCAAGTGCGTAAAATACATCTCATATTTAGAAAAAGCGAGAACTCTATGGTGAATATCGATAGCAATTAATGATTTAGTACTCAGACAAAATACTTATAATATCAGAAAGGTAGGGGGGGGGGAAATGCATATGAACAGGTATCTTTTAAAAGTCGCACCATAGCCTGCATAACGGGTCTTTTAATGCTTATTAATTCACAATTTTCAACTTTGGCCGAATGGCAATGATGATTTTTGATTTTGTTTTATTAACGTGTTATTGGCAACGGATCTGAAATCATTCTTTGAAATTCCACTCAACCACACACGAAGATTTTGTCAGCGAGCATAACCTCCATTATATCTCATGAAGGGTCAAATGGAATCAAGACTCGAACCACGTCTCGATTCGGCGTGGCCTATCATCAAGTTCGTGACTGTGACCATTTTGGCTATCGTAATAGCCATGTATCAATACTATCTGAATTTGTGAGCAACAGGTACCTATCACTTAATTTTCCATTATATGCAAAGTGATGATCATTTGAATAGATTCTATTTAATATAAGTTGAAGTATCCTTAACTAAATAATTACACTGAAGGAATTAAATTTTGAGTTACAGCCCACAAAGAGTACTTGGCGGAAGTTTTGCCACTAAGCCAAAACATATACAAATTTGTTTAAATTTTAAAAAACCGCTTAAAAATGAATCCATACATTTGAATAAGCATAAAAAAATATACAGTTCAAATGGAGTTTCTGCGTAGACAATCTAAATGAATTACAGTTACCGCTTACCTTAACATTGTCATTTAATTCCAGTAAAATTTTGTGTTAATGAGATCCTATTAATCGAATATAAATTAATGTAGAAAATACCTAAGTTTAATTCAATGATTTTTTTTTTCAATTTCTTAAAATAAAAGTATGTATGTTAAAATGAAGGTGTGTGTATATATATATATATATAAAAATCCCTAGTTTTAATTTAACGAGCCCTTCTTTATACTTTTGTATGCCATCTTTAGTTTTTTATTACATACAGCAAAAAAATTCGACGTTTTATTTTGCAGTTAAAAATAACAAATACTTTTCGACAAAATATTACCTAAAACAGTTTGAAAACTTTCTTTTTTTTCTCCCATCGTTAATCTCCTTGCAACATCCCCAAGTAATATCAATAATCACTTGTAGGAGAATAAGAAAGAATCTAATTTCTTTCGATGAAAATGTATTTTTTAAGATTTCCACTTCTAATCAGAAAAGCTTACTCATGACTCATACAAATAATTATTAAAATCTTTACTAAAAAGTGCGAAATGAAGCCAAATGAAACGAAGAAGCCAGTAATTATCACTATTTAATTTTAAAGGTGTTCGGAAAGTAAGATTACTAAGCCTTTAACACACAACGATAATTTTTTTTTCCAACAGGGTTGGCAGCACTGCGTTCCAGATCAAAATATTGAGAGTAAAAATCAGTTACACAATCCGTTGAAAACTCTTGTTGTACAGCTATGTTCATATAATCGAGTGCAATCAGTACAATCGAGACACTCAAGGTGTCTCGAATCCAATTCCCACAGGATGCGAATTGAGGCGAGTAATCCGTTTTCTTTTCACAAAAGAAAACCTGGGATTCCACATTTTTAACGGGGGAAAAAAACTGTTTACGGGAATAGAGTCATGCCCCGTACTTATGTGTTCAAGTAGTGTCGTGAATGTAAAAACTGGCTGAAAGAAATTCAAAACCGTTGTCTCGGCCCGAAAAATCACAATCTCTGTCTTTTGGAACTGCAGAGATTTTTCTCATTGCATTTCCCTCCTAAAGCGAAAAGCAATTAATGTCGAATCATACTGAGAAAGCTTTAAAAAATTATGCAGGGCGATACAGAACAAAAGAAGTGGAATTTGAACGAAGAAAAAGTGTTTGCTGTAGGACAATGCATGTCTCCATACAACTAACACCACAAAATACTTTTGGGCTTGTGCAATTGGTATATCATCAACCACCCCTCGCAGTGCTGTGTGTGATTTGGTACTTTCAAATTTTACTCTTTTCACCTCTTTGAAGTCGTTTACGGGAGGAAAAAAGTTTTTGTCCACCGATGAGGTCCAGTGCGCCATCAAACAATGGGCCAAATAGACGGAGGCAAAAAATTTTGACAAAGGTTTAAGAAATATCATCCCTCGGCTCAAAAGTGTATTGTTAAGTGATACGACTACGTCGAAAAATAGTATTTGATGCACATGTATGAATTTGTCAATGTTTCAAAAAAATATAATACTTTTTCGATTTTTAAGAAATTGAGTATTCTTAATCTCTGGACAATCCTCGTACCTGCCCTTTATATATATATGCATAACACCAGGTGATTATATGTGTGTGTAATGATTTAACAATTTCTCTCAATTTAATAATTTCTCTTAATTTAATAATTTCTCTCAATAATAATTTATAATTTTCTATTCTATCCCATTCCCCCTAATTCAAAAGTAAAGAGTTCATTCTTATTTCTTGATCCCATTCCAAATTATCCTATTATTTATTAGATAACGCGCTCATAAAACTGGTTAAATTCGCGTTTCCATCACGATCATATATTTGCAAAAATAATTCCTACTGGATTCCTTGTCTATTTTGAAATTCCCCTAGAATCTCTAATCTTGTACCAGGTGTTATGTGACGTTTATTATGAAAGATCCGTGCTATGTAAGCACAAACACAACGAAATTCTTTCTCTTATGCTCTTATTCTCTCCTCTCTTGCTCTTACACTCCTCTGATGATCATCTGAGATTCTTATGATGTCTTCGCCGACTAAAGTCTGACAGAATGAATAAAATTTTATTTCAGCCATGTATTCAGGCTGTTTGATAAATGTGTAACAAACCTTGTAAATATCTTTCATATATATATATATATATATATAATTGAAACATTTTTGCATGTTTAATATGAAAATATGCATTAAAAAAAAACATTTTTTTTTAAAAAAAATATTCTTCAACTTTATATCCACGCCCACTTCACTCTCTTCAAATTTTACGTCCTATCTTTTTTCAGACCTAGAATGAACTGCGAATAAGAGTAAATATCTATATCTCAGTAAGGATAAATTATATTCTTTCTGAAACTCTCTGATATTCTCATCCGCTTTAATACAAACATTATCTTTTAAAAGAGGACAGTTTACGCAGGATATTGCGAATTTATAATTTGCTTAACTTTATTTATAATGAAAACCTCACATATTATCATCAATCTGACTAAACGATCTTCAAAAGCCCTTGTTAATTGTTGAGCAAAAAAAAAAAAAAAAATTATAAAACTAAATGCTTATTATATATTAACTCTGAAAAATTCGACATTATGTACGGACTTAAATGTTTTTAGTTAAACTTTATGGATTAGTTAAAATGTAAACCTCAGAAATTAAATTTAAATAATTAGCTAAACATAATATCAAATGTATTCGGTAATAAAAAAAAATCTTGACTATGATGGAAATGATTTATTTGGAATATATTCACATATTCCATTGATTTAATGTAATGCAAAGATTGTGCATTGAATGAAAATTCAATATAAATAAAAGAAATACAAAGCAATGGAAATTCACAGCAATATCAAATCCTTTGGTTCACAACACATGCCTGGAAAAAAATTAAAAAAGAAAAAATAGTTTGAAGAAACCGAAACAAAAAAAACAAGCAACTTTAAGATCGTCTTAAAATTTTGGATACAAATTGACCCTATTTTCAATCGTTTCTTAGATTATTGATTACTTATAAATTAAAGTAATGGACTAATCGGTAGCTTTAAGCGAGAGGTTTTGTTGTTTTAATGTAGTATGTTTGAGAATTAAATACTTTACATGCATAAAACAAACAAATTTTCCACTTTATGCATTAAATGATTTAAATGTTTTAGAAAATTTCGTTCACATCCATGCATTTTCTCGATCTTTTATAATATATTTGAAAATTCAAGGCAAATTCATGATTTAGTTAGTTTTATAACTTTGACATAAATCGGAAAATGTTTTTTCAGAATCAAGCACTGAAATTTACAGTTTCTTGAAATTTTATTATTATTGTTTAATATACGCATACATTGCTAAATAAAACTCAAATAATAATAATAAAAAAAAAACCTCATCAAACTAAACAAAAAGGAATCAAAATTCTAAATTCGTTTAAAATTCATTCCTTTTTTTATTTAATTTAATGCATTTTTATGTACTTGAATTTTATTTATCAATATATTTTCGTACAGTATCATGGCTGCTTTAGCACCTATATAGCATGTTCTATAAAAATAGATATTGCTGCATGATTTCTTTTTTTTTTTCTAGCTTTAAATACACACACACACACACACATATATATATAATACATCGATCAATAACTCCCGAGACTAACCCAGAGATGGCGCTCGTAGCAAACCAGTAACCAGGTCTTTCTAGAGTACTAATCTTTGCTTGAAACGTGTCAAAATTTTAAGTCGATCGGTCCAGGAAAAAGGTTTTTTGAAGTGAAGTGAAAAAGGTTTTTTTCAAGTGGGTTCCGCGATTGCTTTAAAACAGCAACGAGTCGATGATTCAGAAAGCTGTTTATCGCTATTTACTAGCAACAAAAAAGATTTCTTGCGAAAAAAAAAAAAAAAGAAGAAGAAGAAAATCTGGGGAGGGGGGGGGGAAACAAAAACAAAAAAAAGATTTGGAAAAGCGTTGGAACGATTGTATCACCCTAAAAGGTGATTAACAAAAGGTGTTATGTTGATGAATAAAAAAAAATTTCGCAAAAAAATGTTGTTTTCAATTTTAGACTCGGGAGTCATTGATCGATGTGTTATATATATATACACACACACAATTTACCACAAATTTAAATGAAATTAATTCTCTATGAAAAAACTTTCAAAAAATATACCGTTTGATATTTTTGAAGAAATGCACATAAAACAGAAATAGATAATGAGCATTACAAACTAGTTGTGGGAATTGTACAGGATACGAAACAGTAACTTAACTTAAATAGCCTTCATGCACGAACACCTACGTAAATAGCCATCGTTCAAAAAAAAAAAAAAAATGAAATTTTCTTGTCATTAAAAGAGAATACGAAGAACATAATCACAAGAGATATGGTTTTTAATAACATAATTAGAAAAAAGAAGAAAAAAATCAGCAACTACTCAGCTTCTTAAATAACTCAAATTAATATCACAATCATGAAACAAACCATAACGGGGGAAAAAGAAATACTGGATTCTTTTGTTTCCAAACAGTACGTGCTTTTATGTTTCCGAGGCACCATTCCGGCATAAGTCTTCCGAGACAAAATGCCGAAAAACCGGTTTTTTTTTCCTTTATCAGTCAGTCGAAAATTCGTATTCCATTCACGATCGAAATAAAAATCAAAAGCCTATCGACAAAAGTCGAGAAAGAAAAAAAGTTAATCGAATGTCATCCATGGAATGGAATACTTTTTAAGTATCGCAGAAATAAAAATTTTAAGGTGAGTCGAAAAAATTGTTGCACGTATTGAGACTTGGAATTAAATTGAAATATCTTGATAAGTATTCTCTTATCGCAGAATCTGCTAGACATGTATTGAAAATATTAACTAATGCATATTTTAATTTCAGGCCTCTTATTTTTTTAACCATTTCATAGCTTCCAAAGAGTATTTTCAATCCGAGCTACTAGCATCAGATTTTGAATATAACCGGTTCGATAAGCTAAGTATTAAAATCAACAATCCTTGAAGTGATATAATTAAGTCATCTTATAGCAAAAAATAAAACTACAAAATGTGTAATAGATATAATAAAACTATACTCAATATCATATAATCATATGATTTATTAAATGTGAAACAAAAGCATGTCAAAAGTAATTTCTTTATCAGGATTAATGTCGAAAGTTGCATCTTTTTCAATAGTATTTGATACTTTCCAAATTAATACTCTCTTAACATTAAATTGGTTATTTAATTTCATAAATAAACTTATAAATAATTAATTTTCTTTTTCCACTTAATTCAGATTTGCTTCGGAAATTATCCTCATTTAAAGTTAAAATTTAAAATAGATATATTTTTTAAACCTAAGAGAATTTAATTATTGGTCATCAACGATTAATCTTTTTCCATTACATAATCTAAATCACAGAAAATGCTTAAAACTTAAAATAGAATTGAAAAAAACTTCGTTAATCTTCAATTCTGTTAAATATATATTCGAACTCACATATTTTACACCGTGATTCAACATATTCCCTAACATGAAGATTATATATATATGTGTGTGCATGTATAAGTTATCAGACTGTTCATGTTAATAAAATATCCCACACATGTATATATATAATTATACTCTCTACTAATATTTGAGCTACTCAATTATAATATAAGCTTAAATTTTTAATAATCAAGAAACACACCCGAGAATTATCCGCCTTATTTTTACAACAAAAAATTCACTTCTTTTGCTCTGTCTTCGAAAATCCCAAGCCAATTTTCTTGATAACTAAGAGCTCAAGATTTATATGGCACGTTTCCAAATGATGGAAAGCTAACTTCGCTTACGCGATTCCGAAGGAAACTGAAAAATCCTCTTAAATTAAGGATCAATATAATATCCTAAAATGTTTGAGAAAAAAGAATTCCAATAAATCAAAGAACAGGAATCATATTTCTTTCGCTTTTCCCCCATTTTTCAACGTTAACTTAAAGATCATTTATATTTACCATGCTTAGTATTGAATTGAAGAGCTATATGGAAAAGAACATCTATGTGACAATCTTTTACTGGGATTTATCATGAGTATGTATTTAACATAAAAACACGTATTTTAATTACTCTGGACATTTTTAAGTGATTTTGTGTCACATATATTTCAAGATCAATGCAGCAAGTAACTTCAATCATGATTTTCACTACACACTATCAATAAAAAATTAGTGATAAATATACTGTTTAAATATTATACTAAGAAAACATTTAGACAATGTAACGTTTCAGCTCCCCACACTACATCATTTTTAAAACATTATCTTCAAATTTTCACAATTTCGATAATTAAAAAAAGTATAACAACATACTCTAATTAAAGCTTACATAAAACAAATTTTATTAGTTACCAAGAAAAGGTACTTTTTTTTGTTTCCAAAAAACAACTACAAAATGCAGTCCCTGATCAATTTTCAAATTAAAGTGAGAAATAATAATAAAATGTTTTGGATAATTTGAAAATAGTACTCACAATTAAATCTTTATTCACGCAGCAACAATCGTGAAAAATATTTACTTGAAGTCAATAATGTGAATATTTTTCGTAATAATCAAAGGGGGAAATAAGAATAACAATATTCATAGCTTCAAAAATATTAATGTGTAACTAAAATAAAATTCCTTTAAATATAACATTTGATAATTTGAAGAGTATGTAGTTTAACGAAAACAAAGGCGATAGCTCATAAACAAAACAACACTTTGGTGGCTGCCAACGATTACGTAAGTCATCTGGTTCTCCCCATCTCAACCAATCGACAAGCCAAGAAAATTCGAGTAATTCGAGACACCCGTTTGACGGCCGGTTCGGATTAGAACTTTCGAATATGACGTGCGTTGGGGTTTGGCAGCTTGCTCAGCAGGTGAAAGGAACAGAAGGTGGGCAGCATGAAAAGTGATATTTCATATTGGCTTAGTCTGAATCACTATAAGTTTCATATAGAATCTTGTCAAAGATAAAAGTTTATCCGATTTGTTAAGTAAAATAATCACTAAAACGAATTCGCAATTCTTCCTTATCTAAAACATTTTTATTTGTATTTATTAATTTGTTATTCTCTTTTCCAAACAAAAAATAACTATTTGTTTCATCTGTTCATTCCATTGATTTTATTCCGTTCAGGTATTTGGCAATAGAAGAAACAGAGATAACTTTTCGTGCTATGTTATTTGAATTTTATATGATCTTGATATTACAGATGATCTTGTATTTTGCTGCTAAGATTTCTTTCCTCAATTTATATTCACTTTTGAGAAAATAATCTCTGTTCTGAGAATGAAATTAAAATTCGTGATTTATATCATAAGAATATGTTAAAGTCCAATAAATATATGCCAAAAAATATAATTACTTGTATTTTAATTCTAATAAGTTCAGATACTTTGTATGTTAAGCCCTGTTTTAGCAAAATTTGAGAGAAATATAATATTAACAGTAATTTTAGTTTAAAAAGAATGTTCTAGTTTTATTATATATATATATATATAACACATCAATCAATAACTCCCGAGACTCACCCAGAGATGGCGCTCGTAGTAAACCAGTAACCAGGTCTTTCTAGAGTACTAACCTTTGCTTGAAACGTGTCAAAATTGTAAGTCGATCGGACCAGAAACAGCTGAGTTATCGAGGTTGGAGTAAAGTCGTTTTGTAGTTTGTTTAAAAAATGGAAAAAACCGAGTTTCG